>JARQOC010000003.1:39562807-39581007 GCA_033576535.1 Allobates femoralis
CTCCACTGGAAAGGAGGATTGTGATTTGAAGGCTTCTTCGACTGCCCTACCAAGATGTCTTGTAGAGGTGCTGCTAGCTTGGTGAACCCTTGGATAAATCTACGATAGTAGCCCACCAGTCCCAGGAATTGCCTCACCTGTTTCACGCTGGTAGGTCTTGGCCAATCCCTTATTACGGTTACTTTCTCGGGATCCGGTGCTACTCCTTCTGAACTTACAACGTGTCCCAGGTATTGGAGCTTTGGCTTTAGAAGGTGACATTTTGATGGCTTGATCTTCATACCATACCGGGATAAGGCCTCGAACACTTCTGCTAGGTCTTGTAGATGTTGTTCGTAAGTCTTTGAGTAGACTATTACATCATCTAGGTACAGAAGGACGGCTTCAAAGTTCTTGTGTCCGAGACAGCATTCCATCAATCGCTGAAAGGTACCGGGTGCGTTGCAGAGTCCGAATGGCATACAATTAAATTCACAGAGACCCATCGGTGTGGTAAATGCTGTCTTCTCTTTATCTTCCTCAGCCACAGGGACTTGCCAATACCCACTTTTTAAGTCTAAGGTGGAAAAATAGTTAGCAGATCTTAAAGCAGCTAATGACTCTTCAATTCTAGGTAAGGGGTAGGCGTCTTTATGGGTAATGTGATTAATCTGCCGGTAGTCTACGCACATTCTCATGGTTCCGTCTTTCTTTTTAACTATTACCAGAGGGGCTGCCCAGGGCTACAACTGTCTCTAATTACCCCGGCCTGTTTCATCTCTCTCAGCATGTCTTTAGCACATTGATAATGAGCGGGCGGTATGGGTCTATATCTCACTTTTATTGGTGGGTGGTTACCGTAGGAATTGTATGTTCTACCCCTTTAATCTGTCAGAAGTCTAATGGGTGTTTACTGAAGACCCGTTCATATTCTTCTACTAGTCGGTACACCCCTTGTTTTTGGTGGGTAGGTGTTGAATCTGTACCTATATGCAGCTGCTGACACCAATCTTCTAATTCTCCACTTGAACCATTGTCGTCCGCCTGACATGACGGATTCAAGGGCCCAATGGCTATGATGGCATTGTTGTCAACAGTGTATAGCTTGGCCATTGTAGCGTACCTTGGTAAAGTGACCTCTTCCTCTCCACAATTCAAAAGACGTATGGGTACTCTTCCCCTGTGTACCTCGACTATTCCTCTAGCCGTTACTATCGTGGGTCTACTATCAGTGTACACAGGCTCTACCAAGGCTTGGTAATCTCGTCCTTTAATACCAATGGCTGCTCTACACCATACCAGCATTTCAGTTTTTGGAGGTATTACTATAGGAGTTGGGTCACTTACCCTCACACTGCCGATTTCTCCACCTGCAACCTCTACTTGTTGCTTCAGCACCAATGCTTTTATCTCTCTCCGGAGAATTCTCTGCTGGCAGGATTGGGCAGTTTCCGCAAATTGCTGTAAAATAGTAATAACCTCGGAAAAACAATTTTCTAAAACATTCATACCTACCAATACAAAAGGTTCCCGTCGGTTAACATCAACAATTATAATACCCTGATTTTTTAATTCTGCTCTACCAATCTTAATGGTCATCTCTCTAAATCCTACTTGCGGTACCAATTTTCCATTACTAGCATATATACTTAGCTCAACATTAGATGGTCTTTTATCAATGTCTGAATCTGCCCAGTACCTCTTATAAAGGATATGTGGTATAGATGAAATCTGGGAACCAGTGTCCAACAAGGCATTGAGGGGAATATCGTCCAGCACGATGGGATAATGGGACGTCCTCCGACGTACTTATCGTGCCAGGATGTTGGGCCTTGAAAGTTCACTCCTGCGAAGCGGCCCGCATTCCCAGGGGATCCTTGTTTAAATCACAATTGCGGGCGATGTGGCCTGGCTTCCGGCAACGACGGCAAATAGGCTGTCCATCCGGCTGGTAACGGTCGTTGGGTCGTCCTCTCCACGCTGGGTATCTCTGGGTCTCATCCAGGGAATATCCTCTCTGCGGTTCGCCAACTCCATCTTGGATGTAGTCTGTGATTCTCTCATTTCCTGCATGGTTTTAGCCATTGAGGTAACAATGTCTGTTAGAGAGTCAAGCTTTTGCTGGAAAGCATCATTAACACTGGCCTCCAGGGGCTTAACTGATGTCACTGGCACTCTCTGTTGTTGAGGGTTTCTGTAATGGATTGCTCAGGATCCTGATCCCAAAGTGCCTCTGCCTGCTGGAGACGAATAGCGCTCTCCTTTAACTGGGCAAATGTCACCTCAGGGTCCTTGAAAGTCAGCATACTCGCATGCCCTCGATGAGAAGGGGTTAATAGTCCCTCAATGAATTGATCTTTTAGCAATTTATCAGCTCCAGTGTTAAACATTGGTTCAGCCAGTGTAAGCGCTTTAAGGGCCTCCTGTAAATTCAGGGCAAAGTCTCTCACACTCTCATTGGCCTTTTGTTTGCAATTGAAGAATGTGGTCTTTGCTTTGCTACCAGCAGTAGTTTTCAAATACTGCCTTTAATCCAGCTAGAATATGCTCAGCAGTGTCTTTTAGATCAGCGGACCATGCTGTGACTTCTCGCTTGGCATTACCACTTAACTGTGCCATCAGCAAACCGACATGCTGAGCTTCTGCCATTGGAAACATGTTTAAATAGGCCAGCAGTTTTTCTTTAAAATCATCAAAAGTATTAGGCTTACCTTCATACACTGGAAGCCATGGAGCACCTGGTGTATATGGCATCAACATCGGCATAATCGGCGCTGCACCTTGCGCCGCTGTGCTGCCGAGCGCTCTGTTTTGTGCTTCAGCTGCATTTGTGTCGCCGGGTGTTTCGGCATCTCCGTGCTGCGACATGTTGCGCCCCCTTAGTTAATCCGGACCCTTCCGGTCCTCTGCTTCCGTCGGGATGGCGTATAATCGTTCCGCTATGCAGCAGGATTGGTTTTCCCCTTTTGCCGACGTCAGAGCTCTCAGCTTGGTGCCGCCCACAAAGACACGCCCCCTACTGCTTCTGCTCGCCGCGAGCTCAGTAATGGCGGAATCTGAAATTTTTCAGTCAGATCAGAGCTCAGGGCTATGACACAGTTCAAATAGCAGTCTCGTGCTGTGGCAGTTATGAGGTAATTAGTGATGATGCAATTTTACCTCAGAGGCTGGCGGCCATTTTGTTTCAATGTTAGTCAATGGGGAAAAGTCTATTTCAATGGTTTCCAATGGGAAAATCACTTTTTGATAAAAAAGTCAATTTTTCTCGGATTTTCTCACAATTTTCGGCATTAATCACGGCACACAGTACCCGATTTAACCAGGCACGGTGAATCCTGTTCGTGACGCCAAAGGGAGATGTGCCGCCCAGCTCAGGGGACCGGGATACCCGGCGCAGGGTCCCTTTCCTTGGGGAAGTCACTGGTGGCTGGACCCAGGCCGTGGCCCCAGGCTGACACACTCCTAAAGGGGGTATTTACAGGGGATTTAGAAGTTTATATAATTTATAAAGTTTGTAGATGTTATTGTCGTGACGCCACCCGGAATAATGTGGCTATATATGGCCACCGCTGCCTTGTACTGGCCAGGGGATGATGGTGAGAGGCAGCTGAGATGGTATAGCCCTTTTCCGGGTAGGGCTGTAGGGTCCCCTGGACAGGTGATGTTAAAGTTAATGATGGATGAAGATGGAAGTATGGTGAGGAGATGTTAAGGGCACAGACACTTACTTGATTCACAGCAAATTCTCTCAGCGGTGATGGTCCCAATCCTGGATAGATGGTAGCTGTTAAATCAGAGGCTGAGGCACAGATGAGGTTTAACTGGTTTACTTTCAACCAAACTATAATACAACAAGTCCCGTCTCCGGAGTCTGCAATAGGGGTTCAGTTGCTCAGGCCCCACCGGGTCCTTTACCTCCTGCTTGCGCTGTCTATGTGGCCCTGCTGCCGTGTGTGAACTCGCTGCCGGCCCAAATCTGTCCTCTCTGGGTCCCACTCAACAGGCAACTTGAGTCCTTTGTCTCTCTCTGCTTACCCCCTCCGGGAGTACTGCTGAACTCTTAGTATGTTGCTGTGTCTGGCCCTGTGAAGCTTGTTGTTACCTCACATTTTTCCGGTTGCTGTATTGTATATAACTAATGCAGCCACGGATCCGGTATCCGTATCTGCGCTTTTTATCTAGGGTAGATAATGATGCTACCCGATTCTGAAAGTGTTCCTCTTATCAGTTTTCTCCTCCTCAGACCGATGGCTTGGCCCTGGAAATTGTCAGTCAGTCCTCAGGAACTCAATGCAGCTCCTGTCACTCTGAGCTCCTGGCTCCAACTGTCTGAAAATTTACCTCAGACCAGTGTTTTATCTCTAGGGAAGTCTCTGGTGTCTCTGGAGCTCCCCCTACTGGCCAAAGGTGGTAGTGCAGTGGCATGGCTTTCTAAGTGAGTGCAACTATTATGATCTTATACTGTGGCTAATACCCGCAGGGGCGCCACATATAAGTGTAAAGCATCCCAAGACTAAGTGAAGTTCTAAGGGTATGGGGGGGAATAGGTGAGGTACATGTACCAGTCTACCCGCATCTGCTGTCCATATAGACTTATTTTGTAATAATATAGACTTATTTTGTAACGTGTGTAATGTTCTTGATCTTTGTTCTGATGCTGTAATACTGTAATTTCCTCCGGGATCAATAAAGTTTATCTTATCTTATCTTATCATCCTCCATCACCGCTGCTCTGAGATAAAAGCTCCACCTGTGGTGAGCTGTACCATACTAAACTGCACCCATCATCACCTCAGCGGCCGGCCTGCAGTGCCGGTATCTAAATTACCGGTATCCACAGGTGGCGTCACATGCTCTCTTTATCCCTGTAAATATCCCCCATCTAACAAATGACAGCCAGGGCACGGAACCGGGAACCCAACCACCAGTGACTCCTCAGTTATTCCACCAGCCCAGGCCCGGTATCCGAGTACCCCTTGCCCTGTGCTCATCAGAGGCATTTTAGGTTAGGCTCCCGATACATGAGATGCATCTTGTCACGTTTATTGGGCACACTTGCATTGGCCAATACATTCGCTAAGCATCTCCCTTATTTCCTAGTATTCTAGTGTGCAGTGGAATAACCTTCTAGAATTCTTCCAAGAGTTTGACTGACAAAGAGATTGAAGCAATCATGTTTGAAAATGAAGATGAAATAAACTTTGTGTGAAGAAGAGTCCTCGCCACCAGCTAATCACCCTGGTTCCTCATCCAGTGATTCTTTTGATGATGAAGTGGACTCAGAAGAATTGATGAATAGAACATCCAAAACTAATGTATTTTGGGACAGTACTCCTTCAGTACTTGGACGTACCCCAATACATAATGTTGTGAGAGAAGCTAAGGGAGCTGTGGGAAGTTCCCAATACTTGTCCCCTAAAAATGTTTTCTGTACCGTTTATCTGAAAATATTGCAGATGAGGTGCTTTTAAGTACAAACGTAGAATGATGAGGTATTGCTTCTGGAAAAAATAAACATGGACAAATATCTACAAAGATATAAAAGAAAAATACAGGTTGCGCCATTATGAAAAACATAAAAAATCCCTATTGAATGGAGGAAAACAACAACAAAAAATAGAGAAACAAATAGATTTGAATACTAAGGGCAACATGGAGAATAACATTTGCAATATAGATAATACTGATTCTCATATCAAAAATACTGAGAAAAACAAGAATAAAAACCAAGCAAATCAGGAAACATTGACAGAACCATGTATCAACACAGTGGTTGAAGTAGAGGTAGAGAGGTTAAATATGGTTAATCCTGCTAAATTGAGTTCCGTTCACACCACTTTAGTAAGTTTGGAAGATCAAATAAATAAGGATAATCAGGAAACGGTTAAATGTTTACTGAACTTTGATAATAATAGCGCACTTAATGAACACACACCATTAATAGATTTCTTTGAGGATCTCACAAATAAAGAAGTTCAAATAATCAACACAAACAATTCTTTTGAACTGTTCACATTACACGATTGTTCACCATTACCTTTACATAATCGCACTAATCAATTGGATGATACCTTTTATCAGGAATTACCTGTTTCACTACCTCCAAAGCTTGAAACACCGAATTTATTAAATAGTGAAAGTAATACACATGATCTTCAAGTTAATATAATTAATAATGAATCTGACAATTCTTCCATCATACAAGAAAAAGATGAGACTTCCATTCTCAAAAATGCCGATACTGGAAAAATTACACATTTTTTTCAATTGGTCACATGCCGAAAAACAAAAAGAAAAAGACAAGGAGAGGATGTAGAGGGGGAAAATCACAGATTCACTCAGAACTCCCCCAATACAAGAAAAGAAGTGAAAAAAACCAAAATAGACTAATTAAGAGAATGTTTCAAACATGAATCAGGTTCAAAATCATGAATATAGAGCTAATACTAATATAGATATTTCTAAAAATGAAGTTAGTTCCAGTACAGATAGTAATGGGGTCTTTAATTTGTCCGATATTGAACTAACACAAGATGAGGTTAAACTATTGGGACGAGGATTGTCTTTTTGTCCAAAATCCAATATCAATCTATTTACACTGTATTTGGACTTCAATGAATATATTAGGAAATTAACGGTCCAAAGACACTTTCTGATAGAGCAAATGAAAGGGATCACAAATGAGAAATCTAATTCTTCTCTAAATAAACCTAAAGAGATAGAATTACATGGGAGTGGATCTCAAAAACAAATTAATTATTCTCATGTAAATCCAATAATTAAGAGCAATTACTACCCTATACAACATAAAGGTTCCCATTTGGAAACTTTTCAGCATCTTGCTCTAAAAGAAATAAGGGATATTAGGGATAATAAACAAAAAGACAAATTAACTAAGGGAGAAAGAATATCTATCAAAAAAATAGTAGAGAATAAAAATTTGATCATTCGCCAAGCGGACAAAGGTGGGGGAATAGTAGTCATGAATAGATGTTGGTATAATAGAAAAAGTAAAAATATATTGCAAGATAAAAATTACTATATTGAATTGGAAAATAGTCCTATACAGGATATATTCTTGCAATATAAAACTATGATAAAAAGTGCCAAAAAAATGGAAATATTGAACAAGAAAGAATTTAGATTCCTGAATATTGAGGAATTCAAAGTTCCACATTTCTACTTCCTCCCGAAGATTCATAAATGTATCAATGACCCCCCTGGACGTCCCATTATTTCGGGCATTAATTCCATTACAAGTAATTTGTCCCATTACATTGATCTATTTTTACAAAGATATAATTTGGGATTATCATCCTATTTAAAAGATTCCTCTCAATTAATAGGATTAATTACCCGTTTACCACCCCTTCCAGGAGCTTTACTAATCACACTGGATGTTAATTCACTATACTCTAACATTCCCCATACTAAGGGACTAAAGGTTATAGATCAGATTTTATCCAAAGAATAATGATATACCTACTGCACGGAAACAATTTTTATTGAACGGGATTGAATTTATATTACAGAATAATATTTTCAGCGACCAGGAGAGATTATACAAACAGATTAGGGGCTGTGCGATGGGCACTAGATTCGCACCCAGTTATGCTGGGTTATATATGGGTGCATTCGAGTCTGTGGCCATCGCACAGTCCCCATTAGGCACGAAACACATCAAATTTTATAAGAGGTATATAGATGACTTCCTCATCCTGTGGTCAGGAACTGAAGAAGAGGCAAGGAAGTTTGTTAATTACCTCAATAATAACAATTGGGGACTAAGTTTTTCAATGAACATTTCCAATATCCATATTCAATTCTTGGATCTGCTTATTAGGATTGACCATGAGGGTTATTTCAGCACGTCCACGTTCTTTAAGAATGTGGACGTGAACAGTTATTTGGAATTTAATAGTAGTCACTTACCATCCTGGATAAGGAATATCCCTTATGGACAATACCTACGTATTAGGAAAAATTGCACTAGTGATAGGGATTTTATTGGTGAAGCCAAGATCTTGAAACAAAGATTTAAAGCTAAAAGATATCCCCATAATCTTCTGAAGGATGCATATAACAAATGCAAAGGATATACACAAGAGGAATATTTAGGATATTTAAATAATAAAAAGAAAATGAAAGAGGATGATAAAGGAGTCAAAACCACTTATAACTGCAATCTAATTACTACCTTCAATAAATCTTATAAAAATATATACACCTTGTTGAAAAAATATTGGTTTATATTGCAGGGAGACCCTATTTTATCAAAAATCATCCCTGAAAAACCTAAAATTATTTTTAGAAGAAATCTTCACAATATCATGGCTCCTAGCAGAATCTCATCAATCAGTGACAAAGGACCCACATCCGTGGCACCCACACTGAACTCCAAAAAAGGATGCTATAGATGTGGCGTCCGACGATGTAAATGTTGCAGCAGCATTAATCATGGTGCTATAAATTTCAGATCTAATACCACTAACTCTACATACGAGATTAAGCAGAAATTGGATTGTTCCTCTCAATTTGTTATATATCTATTGGAGTGCCCATGCGAGCATCAATATATTGGCAGGACGATTCAAAGTATGAGGGCAAGATTAAATAAACATAGGCACAATATAAGTATAGGGTTCTCAAAACATAGTGTATCCAAGCACTTTGACCAAACACATAACAGAGACTTCTCTAAATTAAAACTCACGGTCACTGAACAGATTGGTGATAACGTTATGAATAGAATACAGATTCTTAATAGAAGAGAATCCTTCTGGATATTTAAAATCGGCACCTTATCACCAGAAGGTCTCAATAGTATATTGGAAAACACCATCTGAAAAATCATTTTTAAATAGTCATTCTTATTGCAAAAAAATGTTATGTCTTTTTTAGCGATAAATTTTATATATATGATAAAAATTTTTATATATAATAATTTTTATGTAATTTTTATGCCATTTTACTAAATATCACATTATTATTAATTTTTAATTATAATTATTAATTTAATTTTTATCATTTAATTGAATTGTATTGTAATTACCCGATTGTAATGTAGTTGTTTTTCACTCCATGTATAAAATATAGTGCAATGTATTTACAGACTGGATGAGGATCCTTTGATCCCTTCTAGGATCCGTTACTTATATTATGACATACCGGTGAAATACCCCCTCCCCTTTCCCTTTCCTTCTGATGTAGAGTGTATATAAACAATTGTAATTGAGAATCCCGGTAATCACTTGATAAAGACGCACTAAGCGTTGAAACGCGTTGTGTGGAAACCGGGAATATTATACCGAAATAATAAAGCCTAGAGGTAATTATTCACAGAGCGGAGTCCTGGGTGCTTCTTGAGCGCTGATACAATATCACCTTTTTTCATTTGAACAAATATCTACAAAGAGGAATTGTATGCTTATATTGGACTAGGGTGTAAAAAATATTATGATATTGCTATCATACAATTATTTCTGGACCCACTTTCTGATCCACACTACAAAGCAACAATGTCAGTAGATAGCTATGAGAAAATTCGGACAAGCCTTCAATTTGATAATAAGCAAACTCGTCCTGGTAGGTTAGAAACAGATCAATTAGCACCTATCAGTTACATCTGGAATATTTGTATGAAGAATTGTACCAAGCTCTACAATTCTAGTGCTAGTATAACAATCGATGAGTAACTTGAAGCCTTAAGAGGGCATTGCAAGTTATTATTTATTTATATGGCGCCAATAGATTCCATGGCGCTTTACATGATAAGGGGGTAGTCAAGGACAAGTTCAATCTATTTGTGTAGTCTAGACAAATAGGAAACAGGAGGGGATGGGACCCTGCCCTCGAGCGCTCACAGTCTATGGGGACCGGAGGGGATACAGTAGGCGGGGGTAGTGCCGAACATGAGACGATGTGGTGAACTAGCTCTCATTGCAGATTGTAGGCTTGGCAGAAGAGGTGGGTCTTCAGGTTTCTTTTGAAGGTTCCTAGGGTGGGTGAGTGCCTGATGTGTTGGATAAGAGAGTTCCAGAGGATAGTGGATGCACGGGGGAAGTCTTGTATGCGGTTTTGAGATGAGGAAACGAGAGGGGAATAGAGAAGGAGTTCTTGGGAAGAGCAAAGGCTGCGTGAGGGTAGGTAACTGGAGACCATCTCAGAGATGTATGGAGGGGACAGGCTGTGGATGGCTTTGTACGTCATGATTAGGATTTTGAATTCAATATATGCCTAGTAAACCAGCCAAGTATAGAATTACAATATTCTGGATGTATGATTCTGTAAAATATTATAGGATGAATGGGCGTATCTACTCTGGCAAAGAAGTTGGCGCTCCAGTGCAGAAAGACCTAGGTTCTGACATTGTAAAAAATGAGCTGCACAAATTTACAATTCTTCCAGAAACATTACAATGGACAATTACTTTACTAATGTTGAACTGGACAATTTTTTGCTTCAAAAAGATCTTACAGTTGTTGGCACTATGTAGCTAAATCTATTCCTCTAGTGATGAAGCACATCCCATTGCGATCACTATATGATAGTGTATTTGGTTTCAGCAACAATGCAACAATGGTGTCTTACAAAACAAAGAAGGAAGAATCTGTTATATTACTCAGCACCATGTATCATGATTCCAGTATTGACAACAATGACAGTGAACAGAAACCAGAAATCATCCTGCACTATAATAAAACTAAAGGAGGTGTGGACAAGATGGATGAAATGGTTGGAGAATATTCATGCAAGAGGCAAAGACTGTGTTGTCCTGTAGTCATTTTTCCAAATATGCTTAATGTATCAGCCCTTAATTCCTACATTATTTATACTGAAACTCATCTCAATTTCCATGCTAGGAGGAAGAACAGGAGACACCTATTCTTGAAGGACCTTTGCCATGAACCTTTAATGCCTCACATGATGCAGTGAAGCAACAATAAATGCTTGCCAAAGCAAACTAGAGAAGCTATGAAACGGTGTGGTTTATGTTTTCAGGCATTTCCAGAGCCAAGAGAAAGAAAACGAAAGTGTTTTATTTGTCCAACAAACAAAGACAGGAAAACTAAGCGTTACTGTAACATTTGTGGAGAAAATGTCTGTAAAGAATATTCTTCAGAAAAGATATCGTGTAAATTGTGCTGAAGATCGATAAAGTTGAACAGGAAACATTGGAAATTAGATATAGCTGCAGCTAGTATACTTCATCATGTATATACCCTTGTTTGTGTGTTTTTCATTTCCTTGTTTGAAACTTGAAATAAAAATTGTTAAATGATAACAAGGATCCATCATTTAGAATAATAATAATAATAATAATAATAATAATAATTTATTAATTTATATAGCGCTATTAATTCCATAGCACTTTACATACATCAGTATGCATAATGCAGCCTTTTAGACCATGGTCTTACTTTTTTTGTGTTTTCTGCAAACAATTATAATTACAATGTTGTGCATTTTTCATATCTAACTTTGCAAGTTTGAAATAAACTTGTAAAAGTTATTTATTTGAGTTCCTCTATATGGTTTGCACAATGGCCTAAAAGGCCGGGTTATGAGAAAGTGTATATTTCAGACATCACGCATTCTAGGGTTAAACATCAGCTCATACTTACCGGGTTGGTGAACTTGTACTTCTGGGGCTGCTCATTAACTTTCTGGTTATTTACAGCATGGTAGATGCTAGAATGTATGGGCTGTTTCCAGGTTATTGTCCTGGCCCCAACAGCCAATGACAGACACCCACTCTTTGTGACAGAGTCTGAGATTAGCTGTTACGCCCCTTACCCATTGTTCCGGCGTCTGTAATTGGTTGCCATAGGTAATGAACCTGACATCATATTAGTGGAAAAAGAAATAGATAATTAAAAAAAAATTATAGGAGAGCTTCGCTGTATTTTTGATTTTCAGCATCGATAAAGTAGACAACTATGGGCTGCTACCCCAAGCAGCCTGGGTTTACCTTTGCTAGTAATCAAAATACAAGGAAACCCATTGTTTTTTTTTAAATTAATTCAATGAATAATTTTAAAAAAATGCATAGGCTTTGTCCTATTTTTGATATCCAGCCAGCGTAAAACCCAAGCAGCTGAAGGCTGATATTCTCAGTGTGGTGAGGCCCATAGTTATTGCCCCCTTAGGCTAATGAGTAGCAGCCCACAGATGCCCCAGAAATTGGCACATTCATTAGACGTTCCAATTCCTGGTGCTATACCCGGCTCTTCCTGACGCCCTGGTGTGGTGTCATTGGTGTGATAGAAGAGGTTAATGAAAACTGAATATTGACAGTTTGTCCTTAAACCCAGATTGATAATATTCAGGTCTCTAAAGTGACACACCCATTATCAATCCTGTGAGGAAATAGTTAAAAACACAAACACAGAAAAAAATCCTATATTTGCAGTAAGTCACAAAGAAAAAAATCTTTATTTGATATAAATCAGACAGTGAACCTTCATTTTCCCATTTATTAACCCTACACATACCCCTCCGCCGATAATGCACAATGATGGTCCCACGAAGCTCACTCACCTCTGCTACATCCAGAGTCTGCAGGGGGAGAACAAGCGTCCTCTCCCTGCAGACTCTGCGATTACACTGACTGCCGTGAGGAGTGGTGACATCACTCAGTGAGTCACTTGGTGCTCCTTGCGGCAGTGAACTCAGGCGACCTGGCTGCTGTCAGATGGGTCACCTAAGTTCACTGCCACGGGGCCTCAGTTGCTCACTGAATGATGTCACCGCCCTCATGGCAGATCGTCTGCAGGATGAGGACCTTTGCTCCCTCGCTGCAGTCTTTGGATGAAACAGAGCTGAATTTCTTTCATCAGTTTTTTAAGCAACAAACAGGACTGGATATAATGCAATATTAGTCCTAAAAATAGTAAGAAAATGATTAAGAATAAAAATATTCTTAGATGTCTTCTGTCAGGTCAGTAAGGTTAGGTTCACATTGCCGTTGTGGCATTCATCTGGATGGATTCGTTGATCGGCAGCATTATCACAGTGTAACCCTTCACTAACGCTGCCATAGAGTTATATGGGTGAGCGGATCCCAAGTGCATGCAAATGTAGCCACACAAGTTCCTGCGTTTGAAATCTTGCACCTTTTCAAGTGGACAGCTGAACGTCATATGATATGTAAGGCAATGTGAACCTAGCCTTAGCTGCATTTCATGTTCCAGGTGAGTTGTTGGAAAACCCCATTAAGACGTTAAAGTATTTTTCTTGATTTAGAGATTAAACAATTAAAATATATAAAAATAATCCCATTTCTGATGTTTGACAACAATCAGGACATCACTGGTGGTCACTGTACATCTCCGGATAATGATCGGGGATTATATCTCTGTAGATAATCTGTGATTGCAGTAAGATCCAGATCACTGATCGCTGACACACGGCACAATTTACATGTCTCCTGCTTTACATCTCTGCTCTCAGGGGATGTCTCCTCCAGTGATCACAGCTGGTATATAGGAGACATTGTGCAGGTGACATCTCTATAGTCTGTGTCCATCAGTCCAGGGAGATGACGATGGGTTTACAGGGAGTTTTACTGGGTGTAATTCTTCTTCTCATTCATGGTGAGAGGTTCATGAGATGATGGACAGGACAGTAGTAGAGAGGACACAGCACAATGAGGCCACATTAACACTAACACTTATGTTTTCTTTATCATTCCTTAGAATCCTGTGGAGAAATCATAATGACCCAAACTCCAGATCTCATCACTGTGTCCCCGGGAGAAACAGTCACCATCTCCTGTAAGGCCAGTAGTTATGCAGATAAAGGGTACTTACATTGGTACCAGCAGAAATCAGGACAACGTCCAGCACTTCTCATCTATAGTACAATGTACCAATATACAGGAGTCCCAGACCGGTTCTCTGGATCTGGATCTGGATCATCTCTTGATTTCACTCTTACAATCAGAGGAACGACAGGGGACGATGCAGCAGATTATTACTGTCAGCAGAGTAATAATTGGCCACTCACACAGTGATACAGAGCCGTACAAAAACCTCCGTTGTCATTTCCTCCATAGAAGAAGCAGTGAGACGTGATATGCTGTACCACACTACCCCTCATAAATTATCCTCCACACACTGCCCCCACTCATAATATAACCCACACACACTGCCTGCCCCCATTCATAATATCCCCCACACACTTCCCCTCTGTAGCAAATAGCAGTCATCTTCAGCTCCATTGTGGAGGCACTGACTCACCATTGCCGCCACATGCTTTCTCTGCATCTCAGGGTCCAGGAGGTAGCGCTCTTTCTCCTCTTCCATGTGTTCCACACTGTGGAACGCAAAGGAAGAGGAAGGGATGGCCCGGATGTGGGGGTGGAGCGGGGGCTGACGGCCTGCGTCTATAATGAATGACATTAAAGAACCGTACCGTGACGGCAAGATAACACCGGCGGTGGCGCAATACCGGCGGTGGTGTAATGTGGGCGGGCGGCAGTGGGCCCCCGAGTCACACCTGGGTCCCGGCATTTGCCCGGTTATGTCGGGTGCTGACGCCGGCCCTGGATGAGACGATCGGGCAAAATGTGAATTTTTCTGTTCACACGGATTGTCCTGGAAAATTTGATTTGTGGAGAAATTACTCTTGGCAATTTTAATGTCACTTATTGTGCTCTAAAGTATCTCCAAACCCCAAAGAATAACTGTAATGTGTAAAAAATAATATAAATCCTTATACTCCCCTCACTGCTCAGCTCTCTGTCCCCTCTGCTCCTCACTGCCACTTCTCCAGTCCTTGACACATTTTTGGATTGGTATCAGTGGCACTGAAATCCCTGGTGCCTTGGGTGCTAGGCCCAGACTTCCAAGTTTGCTAGACCCAGGTGGGTTCTGTGCATGTATCCACAAAGGTCGCGATGTATGCCACCATCACACCATCGTCCATGATCTTTGTGAGTTCATTTCTAGAACCCAGACCTAGGAAACACAGAAGAATCAGGAGATTTCAGCACCTCAGATGCTGATCCGCAGTTGGGATGAGGAGCGGACAATGGTGGTGAGGAGCAAACGGTGGCATTGAGAAGTGGAAGATGGCTGTGAGGTGCGGACGGTGGTATTGAAGAGCGGACAATCGCAATGAGGAACGGAGGGGACAGAGTTGAGGGGCCGACGGTGGCAGTGATCAGCAGATGATGGAAGTGAGAAGTGGTCGTGGCGGTAAGATGCAGACGGTGGCAGTGAGGAGTGGACGGTTGCTGTGAGGTGCGGATGATGGCAGTGAGGAGCAGACAGTCGCGATGAGGAATGGAGGGGACAGAGTTGAAGGGCCAACAGTGCCAGTGAGCAGCAAATGTTGTTGGTAAGGAGTGGACGGTGGTGGTGAGAAGTGGAGGGACTGGAGAGGTGAGGAGCAGACGGTGACAGTGAGGAGCGGAGGGACTGGAGAGGTAAAGAGCAGACAGTGGCAGTGAGGAGTGGAGGGACTGGAGAGGTGAGGAGCAGACAGTGGCAGTGAGGAGCGGAGGGACTGGAGAGGTGAAGAGCAGACAGTGGCGGTGAGGAGCGGAGGGAATGGAGAGGTGAGTTGAAGGTGTTTTATTCTCTCACATTTTGATGGCCTTTAGTGAATGAGTGTAAAATTTGAGCACAATTCAATTTCCCTCTAAACTCTGCTCCAGCTCATGTCTACATAAAAGTGATCACAAAGTTATAGAATATAAATCCTAATGTGGTGTGAAACTGAAAATCATCTGGGAAAACACAAGTCACATCCGGCTCTGATGTCTGAAAAATAGCAATGTTCGGGGTCTTTTACTACAAAGACGAAAAATCGAATTATTGAACAAAAAGAAAAGTGTTTTTATTGTACAAAAATAGAAAAAGATAAAAACATTCTACATTTTGTAGTGTAATGATAACGAAAGAAACAAGTTATCACATCATTGATACCTGCTGGAGAATGTCAGAAATAAACCCCTAAAATTATAGAAGGAATTGTGGGATTTTCCACCGCTCACCAAAGTGATATAATATGTCTATGAGAACAAAGAGGCAGCAGGAAAAATATCATTGTTTTTTTATGAGTTTTTGATGCTTTTGTATTTTCTTGGTGTCAGAGACGCAGCGTCTTCCAGATCCGGCACAGTGGAGGACTTATAGAAATCTCTGTCCTCTCCTTCTGTGTTCCTCAGTGTAATCTGACCGGCGCTGACAGTCTCTAATCTAATACACAACATGTCGGTTTCTCTCTCGGATCCGCTGAGGTTTATCTGCAGATTTTTCCCATAGAAATGAATTAAATCTGGAAAATTCACAAGTCAAAAACGCAAATGTGTGTAAATGCGTTTTCATGGACTAATGACAATTAATCATTAATCATTTATGGCCACTTTACACGTCCCGATATCGTCGTCCAAATTCGATAAAAAGTCACGTGGTTCGTGCGTTGGCCCCGATATCGTTCGTGCGTTGTGTGGTGTAAATGACCAATTTGATGCAAGAACGATGCCAAAACGATATCGGGGAAGAATTGTGCAGGCTCTCCAACTGCCCGATGTCGGATGGACGATCTGGCAGGATCGTTCTGTGTGACAGCCCAACACCGACTTGGAGCACAACTTCCCCTATTCACTCCCATGTTAAATGGTCGTTGCCTGGTTCGCTCGTCCAAGGGGGCGTACACATCGCAGTTGTGTTGCCTGCTGACATCTCCCTGTGTGACATCTCCTATGCGATCTTGGATTTCAGCAAAAAAAGTGCGCGCTCCCGTGCCGTTGTATACAATATCGAAACGATGTTGGGACGTGTAAAGTGGCCATTAGAGAAGGTAATTAGGTTGCCGTTCTCGGGTTTGAACACCTATTATGTTAGGCCGGCTTCAAGCCATGTTTTTTTGCTGTCAGGCTGTGTCCAGTGTTTTGCAGGCGGCACCGAACACAGCCTGACAGCTCCGGACAAAGAAAACCAGAGGGTTAATATGCCCTCTGATCCTGTTTGCAGCCGGAATCATTACAGCGCGGCTGCCGCTGTCCAAATTCTGACATTTCAGAAACTCGAGTAGTGGGGAGCTATCTGTGGTTCTGAAATGAGCTCTCCAGCTGCTGAAGTTCAGCCGCCGGTGTCCAGGAGCCGGATTGATTTTCTGTGAGGTCTGGCACGATACGGCGCCCATAGACTCCCATGATAGGGGGCGTTGCATAGCATCGGACCTGGGAGGATCAGGTTTAGTCAGATTTTTGCCCCGGACGCAAAAATGCTGCAATCTCCGATTTTGTGTTGGGGCAAAAATTGGAAGCAGCCTGATCCTGCCAGAGACGGACAAAACCGGATGGCAATCCATATGTGGTGCCCCACTACTTAGGTGCCACAAAAGGGGTACTGCACCCAGAAAAGCGGTGTAGTACTCCACTGCAATTGGGACTATGGTCACTAGATGGAACCCTAGAGCAGCACTCACACGCTAGAATAGTGGGTGGGAGGAACCTCGGGAGGGTCTTAGATACCTCTAGAGGGAACCAGAGAGTTCAGACAGTTGGAGGAGTTGGAGAGTAGAGTCGGAGGAGGGAGTGTGGAAGGAGCCAGGCGGTCAGCCTGAAGGAACCAAGAGGACCATCTTGGCTGAGGGGCCCCAGAAAGCAAAGATCCCAAAGAAAGAGAAAGAAAGCAAGGAAACTCGTAGACGCAGAGTTCACTTGAGTGGGGAAGTGAGTAACGGAAGAGTTTGCCACATAGGAAGTAAACCGGGTACCGGAGCCCGCACCTGTGAGATCCTTTAAGGGTCACAGAAAACTCGCTAAACAGGGATATTGTAAATACGGCCCTGACTCCCAAAGATCCCACAAGAGGGAAACCAGAACCGCAGTAGGCGGCTGCAGCATTCAATAGAAGGTTAACCCGACAGGTAAAAGGGAGAGGAGACAGAATAAGAAGCAGCAGGAGGTCAGGTTATCTACAAGAGATCAGGCTTCACAACACTGGGAACAGTAAAGAAGGAAAAGAAAGGAACATAAAGGAGGGTTCCATCTAAGGCTAGAAATCCTAATTTCAGCCTGGAGCATTTGCCAATATATCATCTGACTAACTGCTGAACTGTAAAGCTGAATGAAAGAGTTCAAGTAAACGTTACCCAGTGAAGTCTTGACTCAGCTGCATCCTTTCTATATAAACTGTTTGCCTTGCAGCATCACTGCCACGGTGGTCCAGTCCCGCCTGCGGGGACTATTCCATCCAAGCCGCAAT
>JARQOC010000003.1:39581107-39751119 GCA_033576535.1 Allobates femoralis
AGTGTATATATACAGGATAATACAGATACTGAGGATTACACCCAGTATACAGGACAGGAGAAGTGGTACTGTGCAGAGTATATATATACAGAATAATACAGATCCTGAGGATTACACCCAGTATACAGGACAGGAGAAGTGGAACTGTGCAGTGTATATACAGAATAATACAGATACTGAGAAACACACCCAGTATACAGGACAGGAGAAGTGGTACTGTGCAGGGTATATATACAGAATTATACAGATACTGAGGATTACACCCAGTATACAGGACAGGAGAAGTGGTACTGTGCAGTGTATATATACAGAATAATACAGACACTGAGGATTACACCCAGTATACAGGACAGGAGAAGTGGTACTGTGCAGTGTATATATACAGAATAATACAGATACTGAGGATTACACCCAGTATACAGGACAGGAGAAGTGGTACTGTGCAGTGTATATATATATATACAGAATAATACAGACACTGAGGATTACACCCAGTATACAGGACAGGAGAAGTGGTACTGTCAGTGTATATATACAGAATAATACAGATACTGAGGATTACATCCAGTATATAGGACAGGAGAAGTGGTACTGTGCAGTGTATATACAGAATAGTACAGATACTGAGGATTACATCCAGTATACAGGACAGGAGAAGTGGTACTGACTCACCGTGGCCCGGACTCCGGTTTAGACAGGCGATGCTTCCTTCCTCCTTGTCACGGGTGGGCCGCGCCTGCCGGTAGTGGGGCCCGGTGTAGTGCAGAGCAAAAGGGTTGAAGACGTCTTGGTGGAACAGATTAAAGGGGTTTTAATTTATTCGTGACGCCACCTATGAGTAGTTTCGGTAATCGTTACCGACGCTGCGGAACCTCCGGGGGATGGACAGCAGCAAGATGGAACGCTCCCCACAGGCTGAGCGGTGATCCCCGGAGGCTGGAGCTGCTTAAGATGTTGTGCGGCAGCTGCGGTTACCTTGTAGTGCGGACGGACAGTTCATAAGGAAGCACAGACACAGAAAGTCTCTGCAACGGGTCTTTACTGTAACCAGCAGGCAGTACATGGTATACAGTTCACGGGTAGTGGAACGGGTGGACTCAGCAGTGATGGTGTCTCTTAGAAATCCGCAGTGTTCCTCCATTCTAACTAAGTGGTTGCCAGTGTCGCCCAGGAATACCAGGTCGGGTACGGGGAGGCTGCTTCAATGCCCTATCCAAGATGTACGTTATGGATGTTTTGGGGAGCCTTGGATCCCTCAGTGGGTACACCGCTGGTTAGACGACTGGAAGTTGGCTGGTGGTGTGGGTGCTCCTGTGAAGCTGCTCCTCCACGCTTCTGGATCGCGTAGCAGAGGTGAACTGCTGCCAGCTTCGGTACCAGTGAACCGGCTGTGAGTTGTGGGTACGGGAGTCTTTTGGAACCCGTGGTAATGATGCCCGATCCCGGTTGTTGAGGCCTCAGGTGCTGACACCCGACCGGTGACGGCCCGGGGGCTGCACGGGGTGCGGAGCCCCCGCTCCTCTCCAAGTTCTAGACTGCTCAGGTCAAGTTCTAGATCCCTTCTCTCTATGACTAAGGGTCTGTTCTCCTACACACTTCCCTAGCACTCCGCCCACCAGGACCAAGGATTGGCCCTCTGTTCTAGGTGATGCATGCAGGGTTGGATTTCTAAATTAACCAGGTCACTGCTGTGTCAGAGAATATTGCGGCTGCATTTATGGCTGCAATACCCTCTTGTGACGCACTCGTTGCGGGGCGCCACAGTACTGTGCAGTGTATATATACAGAATAATACAGATACTGAGGATTACACCCAGTATACAGGACAAGAGAAGTGGTACTGTGCAGTGTATATATACAGAATAATACAGATACTGAGGATTACATCCAGTATACAGGACAGGAGAAGTGGTACTGTGCAGTGTATATATACAGAATAATACAGATACTGAGAATGACACCCAGAATACAGGAAAGTAGAAGGGGTACTGTGCAGTGTATATGTCCAGCCCAGGCCCTGGGGGTACTCGGTCACTCAGGCGCGGTCTCTGGGGGGAAGTCACGGGTAGCTGTGCCTGAGGCCGTGGGCCCGGGGGATGCAGATAAAAGATGGAGATGGTAAGAAAATAATAAAATGTCTGTCATGACGCCACCTGTAGGGGTCCGATGATGGCACCGGCGCTGCTTGGGCCTCCGGGGTGATGGGCGGCAGCAAGGTGGAACCGCTCCCTACAGGACGAGCGGGGGTCCCCGGGGCTGTAAGATGTGGTGAGGGTAATAGGGTAGCGCGGTCAGTGTGGTGCGGATGGAAGGAGGGACAAGCACACATAAAGTCTTTTGGTACCTTTACTGGTGTTCTGTACGGGTACACTTGACCCGAGATGAGGTAAACACTTCAGGATATTCCACAGCGAGTAGGGTTGTAGGCCTCCTTGTTTCAGTTTGTTCTGTCAGAGTCTGGCAGGCTTGGAACCCGACCAGACCGTTACTTCTCTTTCTGTGTGACTCTCCAAACCCGGGTTTGCTGCACTGAGGGCACTTATATGGGACTTCCTGTCTGGCCTAGACTCCGGGCTCTCATTTGGTGGTGCTTCGGGTGTCCTGGAAGCTAAACCTCCTTGTAGTGCTGGTTTCTCTGCAGGCCTATTCTCTATGTCCCTGTAGCTCGGACCCAGTGACCGGAACTCTGCTGGGGTGAGTCGGTATGACACCTCTGCCCCATTCTTGTAAAACACTTCTCTCTCCTCTGCCTGTGACTCCTACTCTGCGGGTCTACCACTGTCTCAGTTGGATGCTGGTATGGGCCTAGCACGGCTCCAGTACCAGCTCAGCTCACTCAGCTCTTCACAGTTCTGTAGTGACTGCACACTCTGGTGTTTTCCCTCCAGAACCCGTATTTATAGAGGGAACTGGCTTAAGGCAACCAGTTGGGCTCCCCCTACAGGCCTGGGGTGAAAGGTGTTGTGTGTTAGTGGATTACTCGCTGTGTACCATCCTTCCATGTCCCAAGGGAGTCTGTGGTGACCTGGCACAGGGTGCCACATATATACACAGAATAATACAGATACTGAGAATTATACCCAGTATACAGGACAGGAGAAGTGGTACTGTGCAGTGTATATATAAAGAACAATACAGATACTGAGAATTACACCCAGTATACAGGACAGGAGAAGTGGTACTGTGCAGTGTATATATACAGAATAATACAGATACTGAGGATTACACCCTGTATACAGGACAGGAGAAGTGGTACTGTGCAGTGTATATATAAAGAACAATACAGATACTGAGAATTACACCCAGTATACAGGACAGGAGAAGTGGTACTGTGCAGTGTATATATAAAGAACAATACAGATACTGAGAATCACACCCAGTATACGGGACAGGAGAAGTGGTACAGTGCAGTGTATATATATATATATATATATATATATATATATACCGTATATACTCGTGTATAAGCCGAGTTTTTCAGCCCAAAATTGGGCTGAAAAGACTCCCCCTCGGCTTATACACGGGTCTATACGGTAGGCTGCGTGGTGGGGGCTGTGGAGGCTGGAGGAGGCAGGGGGAGGCTGCTGTATGAGCGGCCCCGTCACGTGGGGCCGCTCATTATATATGCACTGCTTCCCCCTGTCAATCAGCGGCAGGGGGAAGCAGTGCATATATGCCCCCCAAATGCTGGCACTCTCCCCCCTTGTAAGGGCCCCCCCCCCCCGCTGCTTATATTACCATCCCGGTCTTCTGCTCAGCGCTGCTCCTCGGTGCTCCGTCCTCGCTGCTCCCATCCTGCTACATCCGGGATCTCCGGCCGTCGCATTCATATGACGTCATCGCGCGATGGCCGGGGATCCCGGATGTAGCAGGACGGGAGCAGCGAGGACGGAGCACTGAGGAGCAGCACTGAGCAGAAGACCGGGATGGTAAGAGAAGCAGCGGGGGGGGGCCCTTACAAGGGGGGCGAGTGCCAGCATTTGGGGGCTGCTGGGGACCCCCTGGGGGCTGCTGGGTACCCCCTGGGGGCTGCTGGATACCCCGAGGGGGCTGCTGGGTACCCCCTGTGGGCTGCTGGGTACCCCCAGGGGGCTGCTGGATACCCCCTGGGGGCTGCTGGGTACGCCCTGGGGGCTGCTGGATACCCCCAGGGGGCTGCTGGATACCCCCTGGGGGCTGCTGGGTACCCCGGGGGCCTGCTGTATGTACCCCTGGGGGCCTGCTGTATGTACCTCCGGGGGCCTGCTGTATATACCCCTGGGGGCCTGCTGTATATACCCCGGGGCCTGCTGTATAAACCCCCGGGGGCCTGCTGTATATACCCCAGGGGCCTGCTGTATATACCCCTGGGGGCCTGCTGTATATACCCCTGGGGGCCTGCTGTATATACCCCTGGGGGCCTGCTGTATACCACTGGGGGCCTGCTGTATACGATACTACTGGGGCTGTATTCCACTGGGAGGGCCTGTATACCACACTGCTGGGGGCTGTATACCTCACTGCTGGGGGCTGTATACCTGTGCTGGAGTCCACCCTCGGCTTATACGCGAGTCAATAAGTTTTCCCAGTTTTTGGGGGCAAAAGTAGGGGGGTCGACTTATACACGGGTCGGCTTATACACGAGTATATACGGTAATTTCCCTCAGGCCACGTTCCCCGAAGGCGGTTTTGATGAATCTTTGATGTTGCAAATTTTCCTCACTTAGTAAATTAGATTACTTGTGGCCTTTCATTGAGTTTTTGATGTGTTTTTATCACATTTCTGGCTGTGTTTTTTGTCTCTTCTTGGTGTCCTATTTTAAATAAAGCTGCTTGTTTTTGATACTTCCTGGTATTTAGCTTTGACAAAACATTATTAAAGAGACTGAAAAAAGCCTGTAAAGGGGCTGAAGAGAGGCTGAAGAGAGGCTGTAAAGAGGCTGAAGAGAGGCTGAAGAGAGGCTGTAAAGAGGCTGAAGAGAGGCTGAAGAGAGGCTGTAAAGAGGCTGAAGAGAGGCTGAAGAGAGGCTGAAGAGAGGCTGTAAAGAGGCTGAAGAGAGGCTGAAGAGAGGCTGTAAAGAGGCTGAAGAGAGGCTGAAGAGAGGCTGTAAAGAGGCTGAAGAGAGGCTGAAGAGAGGCTGAAGAGAGGCTGTAAAGCGGCTGTAAAGAGGCTACCATTAGGGATGAGCGAGTAGTGAAATATTCAGACTCGCTGGAATCATAGCGAGTAGGTTCTAATACTCACTATTCGTTACGAGTAGTGAGTACAATGTAAGTCAAAGGGAATTGCAAGTATTATTCTGCTGGACCCTACAAAGTGGCCTGGGATCCAGAGGTAAAGGCTAGACTGGATGCATGATAGTAAAAGGCCGTCTGGCTTTTTATCGCCAAGCTTTTATGGCAGAGTTTCCTTTCTCCGTCCCCCCTGCAATACAAGCTCCTGTCCCACACAAACTACTTCCATCCGGATTCTCAAAATGGGAATTTATACATAGTACAACTGCCCACAAGCTGGACATAGAACCCTTGTGCCCAATGTTCAATGACCCTCGATGTCTTTATTTCATCACAAGAACATTCAGAATTTACCAAAGTCAAAGTGTTCATCCTGGAGATTAATGACAATCTGCCCTATTTCTCCAAGTCCATCTTCACGATCTCCATTCCTGAGGACACCTTGGTTGGAACTGAGTTTGTCATTGACCAACTGGCTAAAGACGTTTCTATAGGTCACAGGTTCTACCAGCTCATCTGCCCTGACAATGTCTTCACACGCCAGGAACATGTGGACTTCTTGACATTAATCGCTGTCAGGCCGGCTTTTTACCGCCCAGCTTTAAAACAATCATGCATCCATTTAAGCCTTTTCCTCAGGCCCCAGACCGCTTTGCAGGGTTCAGCAGAAAATTTCTCGCATTTCCCATTGACTTGCATTGTATTCGCTACTCGTAATGAGTAAACTGTCCGAGTAACAAATATCCCGAATACTGTATTATTCTGCGAATAGTAACGAGTATACTCGCTCATGCTTAGCTGCCATCAATGACGCTTATAGTAAAGTTTTTAAAAAATTGCAACATTACCTGTTATATGGTAAGAAATAGTGAGTAACAATAAAGGCAATAGAAATCTACCACTTTTATCCACCTTCTATTCCTCCCTGTGGTCAGATAACAGAATCGTGTCTCGGTATATTCCCATCTTATATCAGGATACTCCCCTCAATAACAGATCAGACAATGGAGATAAATCTGTGGAGGAAGAGGACGATCTATAGGGAATCTCCTCTCCCCTTCCAGGTACAAAACTATTAAAGAAAACTACATGGCCGATCCCAAAAGGGATATTGTGGATGTGGAGAAACATTGGTAATGTCTGACGCTTTACAGGAAAGAAAAATCATCAACTGAAATGTGCAGGAGCCGATCGTGCGATAAATCCATTCATCACCGGCGGAGATCACACAATCTACTGTATAGAATACAGAGCCGGGAATGAGCGTTATGTCGGATGGAAGAAGAGAAAGAAATCACTCAAAGCATAAAATCTGTACGATATTAATAAGGGAAATATTCCAGATCCAGGGGCAGAGAGACGATTTGTTGATTCTCATAAAAATTACAATAGTGGATGAGTTTTTCTGGCATGGAAAAGGTTAATGGTACAGAAAGAGAGGGAAACTGGGAAAGAAATTACTGATAAGAGATTTTATTGGATTTTAATCTTAGATACAAAAAGAACTAAAGTGATGATGATCAGGATCGACATTTTGTATATTCATTAATCTGCAATTGTGGTTCAGAGAATTACCGTATATATTTCTCATATTCAAGTAAGTTTTGTATTTAATTATTGTAGAATTTCATCTGCCCTTGTGATTGGTCAGCGCTGAATTATAATGAGTCCATCTGTAATTGTGCGGAGATGACATATTCATGCCGTGATCTCAGGACGCTTCTATTTATTCTCCAGGAACCGTCACTTTATAACCACAGGATTTACATGTCCCCAGTATTTCCATACACAGTCTCTGGGGGTCTCCTGTATCCCCCTGTCACTCTCTATATAGATCTCATTGTACACATTGTCTCATCTTCTAGTTTCTATCTGACAGTCCAGACACATCAGGATGGTTTCTCGCAGTTATCTGCTGGCTGTGATCTTCATCTCTATTCAGGGTGAGAGATTCGGATCCTTCCATGATTGTGTGTAGAGAGATCTATACAGTGGATCCATCATCAGATCCAGATTTCTAGGAAGATCCCGACATTTATCAGTAATTAATCTGTCTCTTCTAATCCTCAGGATCCTGTGGAGAGATTGTGATGACTCAGACTCCGGATTATATCTCGGTGTCCCCCGGAGATATGGTCACCATCTTATGTACGGCCAGTCAGAGTATAGGTAGATCGTTAGCCTGGTACCAACAGAAATCAGGAGAACGACCAAAGCTTCTTATCTATGATGCAACCACCCGATACACAGGAGTCCCAGACCGGTTCTCTGGATCTGGATCTGGAACTAGTTTCACTCTTACAATCAGTGGAGCGATAGATGTCGATGAAGCATATTATTACTGTCAGCAGTATGCACAGTATCCTCTCACACAGTGATACAGAGCCGTACAAAAACCTCCTTGTTCTTATACCTTGAATGTTTAGTGTTGACAGATGTGACATTATCGTAGCGATCATCGTCTATACATAATGTGACCTCGCTCCTCTGAGAATTTGTGAGAAAACTATAAATAATTCACATTTGCATTGAGGTTTAAAAATGTGAGAAAGTTTTACTTTATCAAATTAAATCATCGAAGAGGAAAAAAATTCTGGCAAAACTAATGTGTAATAAAGGCTTGTTCACGTTTTATTTTTGCTGAGTGTTTTTATCATGGAAATATATGCAGCATTGGTAGACAGTCAGTTTTCCTTTCTTGAGGATTTCCAGATGTGTTTTTCCAATATCTAAGGAATTGTCCGGCACTTGATCTCCAATAGGATTTCCGAAAAAAACACTAAACTTTTATTAGTTCATCAAAAAAAAAAAATATGAATGTTAAAAACAAGACATCCTGGAAATGGTAATACTGTGCTACGAGGTTCGAACTGGCATGTGGGTGCGGTCCCTATTCATGTTTTACAAAGTAAGCAGGTTGTCTGCATCCTATTGTGGTGCCCCTGCGGACCGGTCGCCACTAGATGGCACAGCAGCTGGGATCGGTAAGTCGGTCACCCCACACAAACACCCAACACATCCCTCGATCCCAAGTCTAAGTTACTTCATGTCTGGCAATGGGATTAATAGGAGGAGCCAGGTGGAGAGTGAGGACAGAACCCGGTGAGGGGAGGACCAAGACAAACACAAATAAAACCAACAGACCCCAGGGTTAGTAGAGAAGAGTGAGGAGAGAAATCAAGTTTGTCAGAGGAGAGTTAGTGAAGAGAAAGAGTTGAACCCCATCAGCTATCTAGTCAGGAGACCATGACTGAGAACACCAGGGCCCAGCGACCATGTGGCACCATATGGTTAGCCCGGGTCCCAGGCTGAGACCAAGGAGAGACTGAAGGAGTTCAAGTGGACCCAACTGAGCGGGGACACTGAAGAACTGGGCCGTAACCAGAGTGCTGGCTCTGCAGCAGTGGCTAGGAAACTTTATTCCCCAACCACAAAGACCGGCGGGGGTGCGGGGTCTTTATGTCTCGAGACCCAACCTCCGGTGCGGTGAAAGGAAGGCCGTCGTATTGGGGTTAGGGGACCTAAAAAGTTACCCACTAGAAACTCGTGACTACTGGACTGTAGCCTGTATGCCGAATAGTCAGAGAAGGCCCGAGAGGTGCACAAAATGGGGTGATGCAGACAATCCATCCCAGCTGTTGGACGATACCGAAGCTGCTGTGAAACTGTTGTAGCTTGTACCAACTGAAGAAGCTGTGGGTAAAGACCAGGTAAAGCTCAGAATTGTGTGTGACTGTGTGCCTGAGGAAAGGTAGACTGATTCTGAAAGCCAGCAGTGGAGGCCGCCTGAAAGTGCTGCGAGCATTACACTGACACTGCTAATACGGCTGCCATGGGGAATAGCCCTACCCGTTGAGGGCTCAAGATCTTTGCTGCCAACCCTCATCGTCTCCAGAGGTCCTGACTGCAGCAGTGACTACTACTGGCCACAAACCACGGGTGGCGTCACAATAATAACTTACTTACAAACTCTTTTCCCCAAATTGCCGCAATAATAAATGACCTTGCCCAGGGCCACAGAGCTGGGCCACGGCTACCCTGTGACATCCCAGAAGGAGAGAACGGCCCTGTTCCGAGTACTCTATGATCCTGGTGGGCAAGTCAATATACACAGCTTAACTGTTCAGTATAATGAAGGCGTGTATGACAAATACTGAACCTTATATATAAACGCAAGGTCTGGACTAAGATTCACAGCACTGGGTTCTCTGGAATACAATTCCAAAATCCAGTAATCTTCCCTATGATAAACCTTCTTATTCCAGTGTCCAGTTCTAGTAGTTTGGTGACATTTTCAGTCCAATTACTTTGAGACAATGTTGTCCATTATGTATCTGTTTAAACTGTCATGATGCTGCAGACATATTATGAGCAGTGAGATCCCGGATGTTATCACTAATACTGTATTAGAAATTAGTATTTGATCCTTTGCTGCTTTTGTATGTTTGCCCACTGACAAAGACATGAGCAGTCTATAATTTTAAAGGTAGTTTGATTTTAACACTGAGAGACAGAATATTAAAAATAAAATTCAGAAAATCAAATTGTCTAAATTATATAAATGTATTTGCATTTTCCAGAGAGAAATAAGTATTTGATCCTCTACGAACCATTAGGAGTTCTGGCTCCTACAGAATACCTACACGCTCTTAATCAACTCGCTATCTGCATTACAGAGAACTGTCTTAAATTGTCACCTGTATAAAATACTCCTGTCCGCACACTCAATCAGTCAGACTCTAATCTCTACAACATGGGCAAGACCAAAGAGATTTCTAAGGATGTCAGGGAAAAGATCCTAGACCTGCACAGGCCTGGAATGGGCTACAAAACCTTAAGTAAGACGCTGGGTGAGAAAGAGACAACTGTTAGTGCAATAGTAAGAAAATGGAAGAAATACAAAATGAGGTCACTCAACATCGATCTGGGGCTCCATGCAAAATCTCACATCGTGGGGTATGCAGGATCATGAGGAAGGTGAGAGATCAGCCTAAAACTACACGGGCGGAACCTGTTAATAATTTCAAGGCAGCTGGGACCACTGTCACCAAGAAAACCATTGGAAAAATATTACGCCTAGGGATGAGCCAGTATACTCGTTACTATTCGGTACTCGCCGAATAGTATGGTACTCGGGCTACTCGTTACTCTGCGAGTATCCTTGCGATTACTCACAAAGTAAAGAGTACAATGTAAGTCAATGGAAAATGCGAGTAATTCCTCTGCTGCCAGACCCTATAAAGAGGTCTGGCAGCAGAGGAAAAAGCCACATGATTGTTTAAAAGCCGGCAGTAAATAGCCGCCCAGTTTAAAACAATCATTAAGCCCCCTACTCGCTTCCCCGCAGCCTGACAGTGGGATCCTCCGCTCCTAAGTTAGGACCGGGCAGGGAGCGGGGAGCGGAGGACGCAGGCGGGGAATCTGGAGGTGAGAAGACTTCACCGACCGGCTTTCCTTGTCTGTGCTGCGCTCCCGCTCACTGATGTCCCCTCCCCGCTGCCTGGTGCTTCGCTCCCCTCCCGATCCTAACTTAGGATCAGGTGGGGAGGGGGCATCAGTGAGCGGGGAGGGGGCATCAGTGAGCGGGGAGCACAGTACAGACCGGGAAATCCAGCGGTGAAGTCTCACTGGCCCCCCTGGCTATTCCGCTTGTTTCAATTGAAGTAGCGAGTTCTGGTCAGGTCATGATTCATGCTTGCAGCATGATCGCATGACTGTCAGGTTGCACATTGAGTTCATCTTGCTGCATGGTACTCTCCCAAACTTAGCAGGCTGAAAGACTGTACCCTAGAGTTGCTACATCAGAGAAGAGAGCTATAAATAAAGATGGATCTTACACAGACAAAAAAAAGTGGGTTTAAGTGTCTTTTTTGTTTTATTTCTAATAAAATATTTTTTCTTTGTGTTGTGTTTTTTTGTAAAAAATTCACTAGAAATTCATGGCGGTCATCTCTACAATTGGCGTGACCGCCATTAATTTCGGGCTTAGGGCCAGCTGATAACAAAAAGCTGGCCCCAACCTCTTTATTACCCAGTGAGCCACCGCACCAGGTCCCTGGAAGAGTTGGGTTCAGCGCCAGAACATGGCGCTTCAATGAATGCACCATTTTCTGGGGCGGCTGCTGGCTGCCATTCGCAGCGGGGGGTGCCCAGAAGGCTTGGGCCTCCCTGCGCTGTGGATTCCAGCCCCAAGCTGTCTAGCTGTACCTGGCTGGACATAGAAATAGCGCAGAGCCCACACATTTTTTTTTTTATTATTTCATAAAATTCATGAAATAATAAAAAATAAGGGCTTCCTGATATTTCTGTGTTCAGGCAGGTACAAATAAATGGCGCCTTCATTAAAGTGCCATCTTCAGACGCTGAACCCAACTCTTCCATTGCACTGGTCCAGTGGCTCACTGGGTAATAAAGGGGTAAGGGCCAGCTTTGTATTATCAGCTGGCCATAAGCCCGAAATTCATGGCGATCACGCCAATAGTAGACATGCCCCCCAAGAATTTCTAGTAAAAAACACAACACAGAGAAAATTTTTTTTATTAAAAATAAAACAAAAAAATTTACTCATTATAAGAAATCCATCTTTTATCTAAAGCATGAAAGCATGACACCTTACCAGGTCTGAGAAGACTACAACAGTCAGGTTCACTAGGTCAAGCTCGGCTAATGACTGGGTAAACCCTGCTGCACTCCTGAAGGCTCCGCCGGCCACCGGGAATGATGAATGCGGCAGAGCAGTGAATAAACCGGAAGTGTCACACATCATAGCGCTATACTGCGGTAAAACTCGTATTGAAGCTCGCGCCACGAATTATGATGCCGAGCAGATGATCAACCAAACACTCAAATCACTGAGAATACCAAGACTATACCTGGCGGCCCTGCAAGATAGGCTCCAAGGTATTTGAAGAGTGCAGTTACCTCCTTAGGCTGGAGCTCAAAACCTGATGATCTCATCTGGACTGCCCCTAGAGCCAGGCCAGATGGTGATGCACGACTGGCACCAACCACCTCACTTCTGACAGAAAACGAAGACTTCGCCTATCACACCCCTCTGCAGGACCCTCTCTTTTGCAACTAATATCACCCACAGGAGAAACACGGCGGTGCCCAGCGACAGAGGCAGACGTCGAAGGTCGAAGGGGCAGGTACTTATGAGGAAATGGCCCTCCTGCCACCAGCACCATCATCTGAAGGAATCCTCCCAGCGGCCGAGACAGGAACACAAGCCACCGAGTCCAACGGCGACGTGACAGTTTGGAGGAAGAGAAATGCTGCCTATGACCCAAAGAACACCTCTCCACAGTCAAGCATGGTGGTGGAAACATTATGTTTTGGTGGTGTTTTTCTGTTAAGGGCACAGGACTACTTCACTACATCAATGTGACAATGGATGGAGCCATGTACCATAAAATCCTGAGTGACAACCTTCTTTCCTCCACTAGGACATTAAAAATGGGTCGAGGCTGGGTCTTCCAGCACGACAATGAGCCAAAACATACAGCCAAGACAACAAAGAAGTGGCTAAAAAAAAAGCACATTAAGGTCATGGAGTGGCCTAGCCAGTCTCCAGACATTAATCCCATAGAAAACCTATGGAGGGAGCTGAAGCTCCAGGTTGCCAAGTGACAGCCTCAAAATCTTAATGATTTAGAGATGATCTGCAAAGAGGAGTGGACCAAAATTCCTCCTGACATGTGCACAAGCCTCGTCATCAACTACAAGAATTGTCTGACTGCTGTGCTTGCCAACAAGGATTTTGCCCTAAGTATTAAATCTTGTTTGCCAGAGGGATCAAATACTTATTTCTCTCTTCAAAATGCAAATACATTTATATAATTTAAACAATCTGATTTTCTCGATTTTATATTTGATATTCTATCTCTCAGGGTACCTTTACACGCCACTACAAAATGGTAGAAACAACCGGGTAGATGTGAGAAATGTATCTTGCACCGCCAAATCAACCGGAGGTAGCGGCGTGTAAAGACGGTTGTTTCCACCAGTCACTTGCGGCACCTGTTTCAGAGCAGAGCTCTAAAACAGGTTAATTTCAACCCGATGGTAGCGGCCTGTATCGGCGTGTAAATAAGGAACAAGAGGGTTGTTTCGACACCTTGCTATCTACCTGGGGCGTGACACAGGCTCCGGGATACTGCGCTCCATCAGCGATCATTGGAGGAAGCTCCTGCGTTACGATTGGTTGTCGCTGCATATTGAAGGAGCTGACCAGTCACACTACACAATTGCTCGAGCGTCATGTATTAGTCAGCCTCCTGCGCTGGCTGGCCAATCATGATGCTATTGCTTTGTCCTATCAGCGTACGAAATTCTCGTAATCCACAATTCTGGCACGCCTATGTGTTGTCCCTGCTGCACCAGGTCCGCCCATATTAGCTTATGTTACGGCGTGTAAATAAGGTAAGGTGCTCTACACAAGGTAACTTTAGGCACCTGGCGGTGTATCCAGAGATAGATTCAACCTTCTGTAGTGCACCTTATAGCGGCGTGTAAAGGCGATGCTGGTACCGTTTGTAACCGTTGCTGTGTGCTCGTGCACGTGAAGCACCCGGTTGTTTCTACCATGTTGTAGTGGCGTGTAAAGGTACCCTCACTGTTAAAATTAACTTAACCATAAAATTATAGACTGTTCTTGTCTTTGTCAGTGGGCAAACTTTACAAAATCAGTAAGGGATCAAATACTTATTTCCTCGACTGTATATTGGTAAGAATTCTGATCGTCCACCCTATGTATGCATATATATATTATATATATATATATATACCGTATGATATTAACTATATTGTAATAGTCCTGTCCTTAGTACTGAATTTGATTTTGGAAGGATAAGTATCCATTTTAGATTGTATGTTGGGATCAAATTAATTGTTGTTCCTAGTTATTGTGTTATGACTATAGCCCCGTTGCCTGAGTCTGTAGAAAGTTTCTGTTAATAAATGTCCTGATAACAACAAATATGTTTAGACCTAATTAAATCATTAAGGGATACGTTACACCACACTTGTTTAGGATGGTGTCTCGAGGTTTGTAATATTGAGTTGCATAATAATAATTTTTTTAAGCCTAGAAGCATCAATATGCATCATGTCAATTTCACCCCTTTATAGGATATCCCCCCAAACTGGAGGAACATTGTAAACTATGGGAAATGGCAAAATTATCCTGGTTAGAAATAATGACTCTGACAAACAGAGGCGCGGACACCAACGCCTTTCCAAATAATGAGAATATCGTCAATGAAGCGCCCATACCAGCAGATGTCAGACACCAAATGGTTAACATATTTACAATTATATATTTAGTTTCCCAGAAGCCCATAAAATATCAGCTAGTAGTGGGGGGAGACTAGAAATCAAGGGACAACCCTGAAGTTGAAGACAAAATACAGTCACAGAACAAATGATGACTGTCCTGACATCTAAATCAATTTACATCTTATTTGTCTGAACTGAAGGAATTCATTATTATGAATATTACATTTTTGTTCAAAGGAACTTGCTGTACAAACAGTTTGTATTAACCTGAAGATATGGGGTTAATCTGCAGGCTAAAAGTGTTCTGAACCTTCCCGGAGCCGACACTTACAGCCCCTCTGCAGGGAGGGAATGAGCTTTATTCCCCCATTAAGCTCTTTATTTTAGTCATAGGGGAGGCAGCGGCAGAGTTTCAATTACCGTTCTGTGTAGAGATAGGGACGACTGTAACCATGACCCCAAACACTTTAGGTCCAGCTGTCAGTCAGCACCGGGGCCGAAGTTACAGTCACCACTCTCTTCGCACAGTACAATGACTGAAAATGTGACGGCGCCTCACTATAACTGAAAGAATGAGGCACCAGGGGTAATAAAGCTCAATTCATTTCAGCAGTCCGGCTCTCAGTGCAGTGGAATCAGGTGTCAGAACACTACTAACCTGCAGATTAACTCCATATCTGCAGGTTAATAGCATTTATTACATATCAAGTTTAGCTTAAAAAGCAATTTTTAAAAAACAAAAATAAAAGTCAAACACCATTGCCCGCTGTCACTGGCTCCGATAAGCTCCTATGACGTGATCGGGGAAGACTGATGGGTTACCATGACTGCGGGGGTCTGCGGAAGACCTCCATCACTGTCATTTCTGTCCTGTGATGATTGGACACAGACTGAGCTTCACCGGAGACCGAGATAGTCACGATTTACTGTAATATTGCAGTATATAGTACACTCAACCAAACGATCACAGGTTCAAGTCTCCTAAGAGAAAAAATGAAGAAAACAAGTTTTTACAAATATATGAAATTAAAAAAAATATATAAAAATTCAGTTCTCTGCACTTTTCTGCATCCACAATAAAGAAAATATAAAATAATCATATTTGATATCTCCATGTTCATATGAGTCCGATCTATTAAAATAAGGAATTAATTAACCCGAGCGGTAAACACCATAAAAAAAACACAGAAATCACATTTCTGTCATCTCCCTAATAAAGTGTAATAATCATCAATCACAGCATTAAATGTACAGACATTAGGTATAAATAAACCCTGATCTCATCACACAACACACAAGTCCTCACTCAGCCCCAACACCAGGAACATAACAATGTGAGGGCTCCCGGGAAATGGAGAGATAAAGAAAACATTGGTTACAACATTCAGGATTTGTTCTTATCAGTTAAAGAGAAATAATAAAATCTGTAATTGGACGGAGGAGGACGATCGTGTTTGCAGGTCGTTTTTATCACAAAATGAAGGTCGTAAAAACAAACCCAAAATACATGGGCGGAATTGGCAGTTTTTAATTTGGAAATAATTGCACGTCTTCATTACATTTTATAATAAAATGAATGATGACATTGATAACAACAACTCATCCAGCAAAATACAAGTCCTCACACGTCTGTGTGAGAGGAAAGATTAAACAGCTGCAGTGTTTGGAAGAAGGTGAGGAAATTTAAACACAAAAACATTAAAATATTTCGCACTTAACGTGTTAATAAGAAATCAGTGTAGGATTTAGAATTCCTGGCTCACTGATACCAGAGCTTGTGGATAATGAACATGCAAGTCAGTAGGCTGACCACTAGGGGTCACTGCTGTGTCTCCTGGATTTCAGTAGATAGGTAGAAAAGTCTGAAGGTGCAGTTTGGAGCTTGGCCACTAGATGGCGATGTTACATTAGAAAACAAAATCTGGTATTTTCCTGCTCTGATCGGCAGGACAATCCCTGCCCCCAGGGGCGCTCAGCACAGCGGATACACAAAGGTGAGGAGAGGACGAGGCTGTGATCTGGATTATCAGCAGGGATCACAACCTACTACTCAAATATTTCTGGACAACTGGACAGTCCAAAAATGTTACAGACTTTCTGCCCATAATGACCCCATAATGACCAGACCCCATAATGACTACACTCCATAATGATCACATCCATAATGACCACGCCCCATAATGACCACACCCCATAATGACCACACCCCGTAAAAATATCAAGAATATGAGCAGATACTGATAATTACACCCAGTATACAGGACATACAATATAAACTTATCTCTAAAAATTCAAGAAAAAAGGCGGCACTCACCATTAGTAGATCTTTTGCTTTATTGCATCGGTGTGGGGAGGGGGTGCAGAGAGCGCGGACGACAGCACGCCGTTTCGGAGGCTCAGCTCCTTTGAAGCAAACGATCTACTAATGGTGAGTGCCGCCTTTTTTCTTGAATTTTTTGATATACTTGGACTTTTGTCATCAGGCGCTGCAACACCATTAACAGGGGTTTGTAGTGGAAATACTAGGTACATAAGTGCTATATATACCACATGAATCCTGGAGGTGCCCGGTTACTTTTCTCTACATTATTTTGTTATAAACTTATCTCTGTCACTTACATTATCCACCTATATTTAGTCCCTCATCTATATTGTGCCCTCAGTATCACTAATGATCTTAGGCTAACATACTCATAATCTTAACCTCCCACTCCTGTCTCCAAGACTTCTCATGAGCTGCACCAAACCCGAAAAGAAGACTTCCCATGTACGACTAGGACCAGTCAGTCTGATAGCCAATCAGATGGCTGGTAGCGATCTGGCCAATCCGATGGCCTGACGTCACAAAGCACATGATCGCTACCATCCACCTGATGGGCCAGGAGGCAATAAAGGAAACCTGTTTGAACATCACCTACTCGTGTGTTCTTTGAAGTAAGTGGACCTTGGCAGCGCGGACTGTTGTACACCTATACTTCCCTACATCTTGATGTGATTCCACGTGTGAGTGGTCGGTGGAGGTCCAGCAGCAGCCATCAGGACAATTACTACTATACGCCTTCATACCAGTTGTGGGTCTCACTACTGAAATAGGTGAGTGAATTCCTTGGCATTGATAACTGCCTGGCATCTACTTGGCATGCTGTGAACCAGTTTATTTAAATCAGATGGTGTGATGACATGAAACTATGATTTGATGATGGCTGTAATGAGTTCCTGCTTGTTTGAAGCCCGCTATTTTGATACCGCTCCATAAAACATTTCGCCATTGCTTAATTGGTCATTTAGAATGTTCTTTGGCCTACTGCAGACGTTTCTGACGCTGTGCGGCATTCAAAAATGGCTTTTTATGGGGTATTAACCCCTGGCTCTTAACCCCGCGTTTACCAATCGTCGTCGAACCGTCCAATCGGACACTCACTCCAGTGTTGACAAGCTCCTTGTTGATGTCAACAGCAGTTGATTTCCTGTTATTTAGGGCGATTCTAACAATTCTTCTATCAGTCTGAGGAGTTGTAGCCTTCTTCCTTCCTCTACCTGGTTTATTCTTTATCGAACCAGTCTCGTGAAACCTGTTATACACTTTGAGAACGCTGACCGGTGAGATCTCCTTTCCTATTCGTGGTGCAATTTCCCGGTAACTGTACCCTTCTCCTCTTAAAGTAACAGCTTTGGCTCTCGTCTTACGTGAACATTCCTGTCTAATACTGCTGGCCATTTAAAAAATCTGACATTTAATCGAAAAAATGGTGAAAATCACTTAATATGTCATTATATCACATTGTTAAATCACAAATTTAATTAATTAATTATTAAATAAAATCCCAGCTCAATTTTTATTAGCTGGCTATCCTACAAATATGCAGCCATTAAAGCTGCACATGAAATAAAGTTAAGCAAATGCATGTCAATCAGCAATATAAGAGCGGGTATCGGGCACTACTGTAACACCAACCTATTTTATGGACCGTACAGATCCCACCTTCTACACCTTTAGGCAGCACTGACCACTGGTGTTGCTCAGTCAAAACATGCATGAAATCTGTGCAAAAATAGAACAAAAAGACGGCACTCACCGGTATCTTTGCAGGTCACATCACAAGCGAGCAGGGGGTGGAGGAGGCCGATGACGGCACCGTTTCACGGTAATTCCGCTTCCACGGGTCTGTGCTCGGCGAGTGACGTCAGATCCTCTATGATATAGGCTGGATCTGTTCAGTGCCACAACCATTCAAAAGGTGCAATGAAAACACTGGACAGAACAAGGAATACAACAGGATGATATATGCACAATCAGAACAATGCAATCAAACAAGTTCAGTTAGCAAAGAATTATCTGTAAAGAATTGTTTCTCTAAAGATATATGTATACTAAAGGGCTGACAATCAAAATTAAACAATGAATAAGGTATCCCTTTCTATTATAGCTGAATTATATTATTATTATTATTAGTAATATTATTATTTTTATTAAATAGTTATATAGCACCATTAGGTTCCATGGCACTTTACATGTGTAAGGGAAGATGAGGACAACAAGAATGGCGATAATTGAATTATACAGGTACAGTAGGGCAGAGGATCCTGTCCACTAGGGGTCACAGTCTATAGGGGATGGGTGGGGAGACAGTAGGAGGGGCAGAGGTGAGGGTGAGATGGTGCAGCAGATTAGGTCTCAGTGTGGGCTGTAGGCTTGAAGGAAGAGGTGGGTCTTCAGGTTTTTCTTGAAGGTTCCCAGGGTAGGGGAGTGTCTGATGTGGTGGTGGAGAGTGTTCGAGGGTATGGCGGATGCACGAGAGAAGTCTTGTATGCGGTTGTGTGAGGAAGAGATGTGAGGGGAGAAGAGAAGGAGCTCTTGAGAGGAGCGCAGATTGTGTGAGGGGCAGTATCGGGAGACCAGGTCGGAGATGTATGGAGGGGACAGGTTATGTATAGCCTTGAATGTCAGGGTTAGGGTCTTCAACCGGGATTTCTAGGAAGAGGGGAGTCAGTGAAGGGCTCGGTAGAGGGGGGAGACAGGGGAATAGCGGGAGACAGGTGGATGAGTCAGGCAGCAGAATTGAGGATGGTGCAGAGAGGTGCGAGGGAGGTAGTGGGGAGGCTGGTGAGCAGGAGGTTGCAGTAGTCGAGAGGGGAGATGATGAGGGTGTGGACGAGTGTTTTAGTAGTGTCTTGGTCAAGAAAGGAGCAGATTCGGGTAATGTTTTTGAGCTGGAGTCGGCAGGCGGTGGCGAGGGCCTGGATGTGGGGCTTGAAGGAGAGGGAAGAGTCGAGGATTACCCCGAGGCACTTAGCGTGGGGGACGCTGATTGTTAAAAATACAATAAGTGGCTGCCATCACTTATAAACTCATTATTATATTTTTATCCATAAACCTTACTAATACAATTATACCTTTTTTATCTAGATTTGTCATGATGAATTTTAACACATCTAATCTCTATATAGGTGAATTTCACTAGACAGAAAAATCTTTGTCTCACAACAAGAATGATAACCGAATAATCAGTATACCATTATGCTCGCCGTAGTGCTATCAGCTAACAAACATATGTTAGACCATACATATTCAAAGTATTCGGTATCAAAAGAAGATATTAACCTCAATCCCATTAAAGCATACGTTTATACTGTTCCCATTACGGAAAATAGGCAGATTATTTACATTATTTTTTATCCTTATTTACAAGAAAACAGCCAGATTGTTCTATTCATTTAAACCTGCCGCTCCTTGGGGTCTCAGCTCAATTTTCCATCTAGCTCCTTTTTGTAGGAGAGTCTTATAAAAATATAATAATGAGTTTATAAGTGACGGCAGCCACTCATTGTATTTATAACAATCAGATATTAAGATTATTCAGCTATAGTAGTAAGGGTTTCCTTATTCATTATTTCATTTTGATTGTCAGCCCTTTAGTATATATATATATATATTTAGAGAAACAATTCTTTACAGATAATTCTTTGCTGACTGAACATGTTAGATTGCATTGTTCTGACTGTGCATATATAATCCTGTTGTATTCCTTGTTCCGTCCCGTGTTTTCATTGCACCTTTGAATGGCTGTGACGCTGAACAGATACAGCCTATATCATAGAGGATCTGACGTCACTCGCCGAGCACAGACCCGTGGAAGCGGAATTACCGTGAAACGGTGCCGTCGTCGGCCCCCTCCACCCCCTGCCCGCTTGTGGAGGTGTTGCCTCAATTTCGGCCACTAGTGTAACATTATTCCCAGGTGTACGGTGGCGATCTCATCTACATCCTTCTGCTGCCACCATCTTGTATTACACCATACGGTGATCTCCTATCACAGATATTGGCAGGAGGATTTCTGCCGTGTTATTATCACATTGTTGGTAATTTGCATATATTTTGCATAATTCTTCTTTTTCTGTATTTCCCTATAGATTTTTCTCAGTATAAACAGCCGGGTGTGACGGAGCATAACCTGTGTGACGGCTCAGACATGATGACTTCTCTCACTTATCTGATCTGTGTCCTGTGTCTTTACTTTTCAGGTAATCTAATATTGGACAGGTAAGGGTGTATGCCCCTTAGTAGGAAGATCTGTGACTGTCTCTGGATGGCTAGGGTTAGAAGGAATATTTGGAGTTAACATTTAATACGAAAAAAAATGTAAATGTCTTAGATATTTCTAGAAATGATAATTATCTCATCTTCTTCATCAGGATGTCTGGGGCGGGCGGTGATGACTCAGACTCCAGGTTATGTGTTGGTGTCACCGGGAGATACAGTCAACGTCTCATGTTCGGCCAGTGAAAGTGTATTTCATTCTGTATGGAAGTATGATGCAATAGCCTGGCTGCAGCAGAAACCAGGACAACCTCCTAAAACAATTCTGTATAAAGTGAGTGAACGACCATCAGGAATCCCAGAACGATTCAATGGATCGGGATCTGGGACTAATTTCACCCTGACAATTAATGGATTCACAGAGGACGATGAAGCAGATTATTACTGTTTTCAATACAGATTCCAAACTACCACACAGTGATACAGAGCCGTGCAAAAACCTCCTTCCCCTTTTGATTGTAAGTTCATTATATGTAATAGGAAATCATCTAATATGGTACAGATAAATGTATGAGTAGTGATGGGTGACCGTGCTCACTACTGCTCGATATTCTATAAACATTGAGATGCTCAGGCGCGCTTAATACTCAATCGAGTATCCCTGTTTCTCGAGTGGTATATCCCCAACCTATATGTTTCGCACCTGTTTTTCATTCACTAAGCATGCTGGAATTGACAGCCATTCACGGTAATGCTGTAGCCAACGCATCATGAGGTCTATAGAAGATCCGGTGACATGACGCTTGGCTCACTGAAACCTGTAAGTAGTGCAGGGATAGCTGCTGCAAGACGTATAGGTTAAGATTAGAGGCATCCTAAAACCAAAAGTCTATTTCAGAGCTAATTACTGTCCTTTATTGGAGTCAATCTGCTGTTACCTGCATTCACTGTAGGGCTGTTTGCTGAAGGATAGTTTTGGATTAGAGGAATATAGGGAGGGAGTATAGCCTTACAGTCCTTGCTGCTGCTGCACCCTAAAAACTAACTGTCCTTTTGCCAGTACTACATCTATTCTTGTCCCTATTAATACCTCTGTTGTCTGCATCTACTCTTGGTTTAGCTGCTGGAGATGTGATAGGTTTAGAATAGAGGCATCTAGGCAGGAATTATAGTCCGAGTTAGTCGCACGAGTGCAATGCGAGTCAAACTCGCATTGCAGTCAGACCAGTGTTGCCCTAGCAGACAGGGCTAGCACTACATGGTGGCTCAGTGATTAGCACTAAATGGTGGCTCAGTAATTAGCACTACATGGTGGCCCATTGGTTAGCACTACATGGTGGCTCAGTGGTTAGCACTACATGGTGGCTCAGTAATTAGCATTACATGGTGGCTCAGTGGTTAGCACTGCATGGTGGCTCAATGGTTACCACTCCATGATGGTTCATTGGTTAGCACTCCATGATGGTTCATTGGTTAGCATTACATTGTTGGTCAGTGGTTTGCACTGCATAGTAGCTCAATGGTTAGCACTACATGGTTGCTCAATGGCTCTGTGGTTGGCACTACATTGTGGCTCAGTAGTTCGCACTGTATATTAGCTCAGTGGTTAGCACTACAGCCACCAGTAGTTCGCACTGTATATTAGCTCAGTGGTTAGCACTACATGGTGGTTCAGTGGTTAGCACTACATGGTGGCTCATTGGTTAGCACTACATGGTGGCTCAGGGGTTAACACTGCATGGTGGCTCAGTGATTAGCACTACATGATGGCTCAGTGGTTAGCACTACATTGTGGCTCAGTAGTTTGCACTGTATAATCACTCAGTGGTTAGTGACTCATCGTGACCGGGTCTTCACGTCTCGGGCGTTGCTTTTCCCGTCACGGTTCCGCGCCTGAGGCTGTGGGGCCCGGTGGTAAGATCAAAATAAGGGAAATTGAATGGATGGGGGTTAATTCTTACTTGTCGTGACGCCACCTGCGGGTATCCGGTGATTTCACCGGCGCTGCTTGGGCCTCCGGGGGATGTACGGCAGCTAGATGGGACGCTCCCCACAGGTTGAGCGGCAGTCCCCGGGGCCAGGAGCTGCACCTGATGGAGTATGGCAGCTCAGTAATTACTGAAAGTGTAGATTTAAACAGTTCTGAAGGAAACACGGACATCAGATTCCTCTGTAACGGGTCTTTACTGTAACCGGTAGGATGGTTCAAGGTATACAGTCAACGGGTAACGGACCGGGTGGTCGCAGCAATGACCGGTGTTGGCTCAGAGCTCCGCGGTGTTCCTCCTTTTCCTAACTTCTCTAGACGGGTTGCTTCGGAACCAGTGATCCGGTGGGTGTTTTTGGGCACGGGTATTATTGGACCCGTTAAGTAGTTGCCCGTTTCCCGGTCTAGGGCACCGTTAGTCGTGCCAGCCGGTGGGTGGTCTTCTGGGCTGCACGGAACTGTGCAGAGCCCTGCTTCTACGTTACATTCCTCCTAACGAGTCTTACTCCTCTCCTACTTTACTCCTACACACTACTCCTACACTCTTCCCACCAGGACCTAATTGGCCCTCTATTCTAGTGGTGCATGTAGAGTATGGAGCTCTGAGTATTAACCATGTCATTACCGAGACGGAAGATATTACATCTTCTGTCAGGGATTCAATACCTTCCTGTGACGCACTCGTTGCGGGGCGCCACATTAGCACTACATGTTGGCTCAGTGGCTAGCATTGCATGGTGGCTCAGTGATTATCACTGCATGGTGTCCCAATGGATAGCACTAAGTGGTGGCTCACTGGTTAGCACTGCATGGTGGCTCAGTGGTAAGCACTACATGGTGGCTCAGTGGTTAGCATTGCATGGTGGCTCAATGTTTAGCACTATATGGTCGCTCAGTGGTTAGCACTACATGGTGGCTCAGTAGTCCGCACTGTATAGTGGCTCAGTGGTTAGCACTATAAGGTGGCTCTGTGGTTCACACTGCAGTGTTGGGGTTCCTTTCACACTACAAAGACTGAGAGCGAATTTAGATTGTGAGCCCCACTGGAGAGAGCGATGATGAGGTCTGTAAAGCTCTACAGAAATAATGGTGCCATATATAGAACTCAGACTGAAAATACTGCTGAGTGCACAAAGCCCAAACCATGTGTATAGGACAACACATTGAGAAGGAGTAAAGGCATAGGTTGTGAGACCCGGAGGGGACGGGGACTGTTATGATGGGTGACTCTCTCTGTACAAGGCTACAGAATATGGCATTGTTCACACACAATTTGCGTGTTTTTTAGCACTCCTAAAACCACTTGCGTTTTTTTAAGAGTGCTAAAAAATGTCCCTTGTGTGTCTGAAAGGATTTGCCACGTTTTTGGACTTAGTCATTTTTTCACCAAAAACGCAGGCAAAAACGCAAGCGTTAACGCAGGGTGCATAAATGTGCCTTTTAAAAACGCATGTGTTTCCCATAGGGCCCCCATGTTAAAAAAACGCATGTGTGTGAACATGGCCTATGTTAGTGCTATAAAGGATACAGTATGTATGCAATACATGTGAATGTTCAAGTCCTTACAAAAACAAAAGGGAAAAATGTTTTCCCTACAATGTTATTTTTCAAAAACATAAAATAAAATAATCATACAGAAGAGATTATAAATACTGTAAAAAACAATCATAGAATTGTAGAATTGCTGTTTTGTTTAATTGGCCACAAAATTTGAAATAAAAAATAATAAAAAAAAAACATTGCAGGTACCTCAACCTGACAATAATGAAAATGACAAGTGTCCTACTAAACAGCTACAACAAACAGCTCGGGGGCCTGACATATATCATTGTTCTGGGTCATTACATACAGTCACACAAACAAACTTTATAACAATTAAATTGTTTGTGGTTTAAAAGTAGCAAAACATAAGTAAATACGAAAGTCACATTCATCGCTTAATGTCTAGACGAGCCACGCGGGATCCTGGTCCTGATCAGGAGCCCGTCAGCTGGACAATCTATTATATAAAACCCGAAGGCCACTTCCGGAGGAGGCCACGCCCACTTCCGTGATGGTCGTCGCCCAGGCTCATCCAGTGCACTGTAGCCAGGCTGCCCCCCAGCTACAGTCACCGACACATGGAACGTTCCGATCTCCGAAGTTCCGTGTGCCCTCCTGCCACTCCCCTCCACCCTCTGCCCTCCAGCCAGTACCTACATACCGGGGGGGGCAGGGGGGCCCATTGCCCGCCACCTCGGAGGGCCACACACACCCTGGGGGTACCCGTGCTCCCTGCCGTGTGCCTGGAGAAGAGGGAGGGCGGGACTTCCTCTCCTGCAGCTCTGCCCGCCCCTCCTCTCCTCCTACACCCGAGGCCCGGCCACCGGTAAGTCTGCAGCCATACAGGCTGCTCTGCCCTCCAACCTGTGTGCCCCCTCTGCCCTCTGTCCTCTGCGTCCTCTGCCCCCTCTGTGTCCTCTGCCCCCTGTCCTCTGCCCCCTGTCCTCTGTGTCCTCTGCCCCCTGTCCTCTGTGTCCTCTGCCCCCTGTCCTCTGTGTCCTCTGCCCCCTGTCCTCTGTGTCCTCTGCCCCTGTCCTCTGTGTCCTCTGCCCCCTGTCCTCTGTGTCCTCTGCCCCCTGTCCTCTGTGTCCTCTGCCCCCTGTCCTCTGTGTCCTCTGCCCCCTGTCCTCTGTGTCCTCTGCCCCCTGTCCTCTGTGTCCTCTGCCCCCTGTCCTCTGCCCCCTGTCCTCTGTGTCCTCTGCCCCCTGTCCTCTGTGTCCTCTGCCCCTGTCCTCTGTGTCCTCTGTCCTCTGTGTCCTCTGCCCCCTGTCCTCTGCCCCCTGTCCTCTGCCCCCTGTCCTCTGCCCCCTGTCCTCTGTGTCCTCTGCCCCCTGTCCTCTGTGTCCTCTGCCTTCTCTGCCCCCTCTGTGTCCTCTGCCCCCTGTCCTCTGTGTCCTCTGCCCCCTGTCCTCTGTGTCCTCTGCCTCCTCTGCCCCTCTGCCCCCTCTGTGTCCTCTGCCCCCTGTCCTCTGTGTCCTCTGCCCCCTGTCCTCTGTGTCCTCTGCCCCCTGTCCTCTGTGTCCTCTTCCCCCTGTCCTCTGTGTCCTCTGCCCCCTGTCCTCTGTGTCCTCTGCCCCCTGTCCTCTGTGTCCTCTGCCCCTGTCCTCTGTGTCCTCTGCCCCCTGTCCTCTGCCCCTGTCCTCTGCCCCCTGTCCTCTGCCCCCTGTCCTCTGCGTCCTCTGCCCCTGTCCTCTGCGTCCTCTGCCCCCTGTCCTCTGCTTCCTCTGCCCCCTGTCCTCTGCGTCCTCTGTGTCCTCTGCCCCCTGTCCTCTGCCCCCTGTCCTCTGCCCCCTGTCCTCTGCATCCTCTGCCCCCTCTGCGTCCTCTGCCCCTGTCCTCTGCCCCCTCTCCTCTGCGTCCTCTGCCCCCTCTGTGTCCTCTGCCCCCTGTCCTCTGCCCCCTGTCCTCTGCCCCCTGTCCTCTGCCCCCTGTCATCTGCGTCCTCTGCCCCCTCTGTGTCCTCTGCCCCCTGTCCTCTGCCCCCTGTCCTCTGCCCCCTGTCCTCTGCCCCCTGTCTCTCTGCGTCCTCTGCCTCCTCTGCGTCCTCTGCCCCCTGTCCTCTGTGTCCTCTGCCCCCTGTCCTCTGTGTCCTCTGCCCCCTGTCCTCTGTGTCCTCTGCCCCCTGTCCTCTGTGTCCTCTGCCCCCTGTCCTCTGTGTCCTCTGCCCCCTGTCCTCTGCCCCCTGTCCTCTGCCCCCTGTCCTCTGCCCCCTGTCCTCTGCGTCCTCTGCCCCCTGTCCTCTGCGTCCTCTGCCCCCTGTCCTCTGCTTCCTCTGCCCCCTGTCCTCTGCGTCCTCTGTGTCCTCTGCCCCCTGTCCTCTGCCCCCTGTCCTCTGCCCCCTGTCCTCTGCATCCTCTGCCCCCTCTGCGTCCTCTGCCCCCTGTCCTCTGCCCCCTCTCCTCTGCGTCCTCTGCCCCCTCTGTGTCCTCTGCCCCCTGTCCTCTGCCCCTGTCCTCTGCCCCCTGTCCTCTGCCCCCTGTCATCTGCGTCCTCTGCCCCCTCTGTGTCCTCTGCCCCCTGTCCTCTGCCCCCTGTCCTCTGCCCCCTGTCCTCTGCCCCCTGTCCTCTGCGTCCTCTGCCTCCTCTGCGTCCTCTCCCCCCTGTCCTCTGCGTCCTCTGCCCCCTGTCCTCTGCGTCCTCTGCCCCCTCTGTGTCCTCTGCCCCCTGTCCTCTGCCCCCTGTCCTCTGCGTCCTCTGCCCCCTCTGTGTCCTCTTCCCCCTGTCCTCTGCGTCCTCTGCCCCCTGTCCTCTGCGTCCTCTCCCCCCTGTCCTCTGCGTCCTCTCCCCCCTGTCCTCTGCGTCCTCTGCCCCCTGTCCTCTGCGTCCTCTCCCCCCTGTCCTCTGCGTCCTCTGCCCCCTGTCCTCTGCCCCCTGTCCTCTGCGTCCATTGCCCCCTGTCCTCTGCCCCCTGTCCTCTGCCCTCTGCCCCCTGTCCTCTGCCCCCTGTCCTCTGCCCCCTGTCCTCTGCCCCCTGTCCTCTGTCCTCTGCCCCCTGTCCTCTGCCCCCTGTCCTCTGCCCCCTGTCCTCTGCCCCCTCTGCCCCCTCTGTCTCCTCTGCCCCCTGTCCTCTGCCCCCTGTCCTCTGCGTCCTCTGCCCCCTCTGCGTCCTCTGCCCCCTCTGCATCCTCTGCCCCCTCTGTGTCCTCTGCCCCCTCTGCGTCCTCTGCCCCCTCTGTGTCCTCTGCCCCCTCTGTGTCCTCTGCCCCCTCTGTGTCCTCTGCCCCCTCTGTGTCCTCTGCCCCCTCTGTGTCCTCTGCCCCGTCTGTGTCCTCTGTCCCCTCTGTGTCCTCTGCCCCCTGTCCTCTGCCCCCTGTCCTCTGCGTCCTCTGTGTCCTCTGCCCCCTGTCCTCTGCATCCTCTCCCCCCTCTGCGTCCTCTGCCCCCTCTGCGTCCTCTGCCCCCTCTGCGTCCTCTGCGTCCTCTGCCCCCTCTGCGTCCTCTGCCCCCTCTGCCCCCTCTGCGTCCTCTGCGTCCTCTGCCCCCTGTCCTCTGCGTCCTCTGCCCCCTCTGTGTCCTCTTCACCCTGTCCTCTGCCCCCTCTGTGTCCTCTGCCCCCTGTCCTCTGCCCCCTCTGTGTCCTCTGCCCCCTCTGTGTCCTCTGCCCCCTCTGTGTCCTCTGCCCCCTCTGTGTCCTCTGCCCCCTCTGTGTCCTCTGCCCCCTCTGTGTCCTCTGCCCCCTCTGTGTCCTCTGCCCCCTGTCCTCTGCCCCCTGTCCTCTGCCCCTCTGCGTCCTCTGCCCCCTGTCCTCTGCGTCCTCTGCCCCCTGTCCTCTGCGTCCTCTGTGTCCTCTGCCCCCTGTCCTCTGCGTCCTCTGCCCCCTCTGTGTCCTCTGCCCCCTGTCCTCTGCGTCCTCTGCCCCCTGTCCTCTGCCCAGCCGCCTCTGCCCCCTGTCCTCTGCCCAGCCGCCTCTGCCCCCTGTCCTCTGCGCTGACCACTCTGCCCACGTCGCTGCGCTGACCAATCTCACCGCACTCACTGCTAACCACTGAGCCACCGCACTCACTGCTAACCACTGAGCCACCGCACTCACTGCTAACCACTGAGCCACCGTATACTCTGCTACCCACTGAGCCGCCTGTATACGCACAATTCTTTTCACCGCACTCCCGTAACTATTAGTAAATAAACTATATATGGATTCTAGACTACCCGATTCTTTAGAATCGGGCCGCCATCTAGTTAGAAATAAGTCCATAAGACAAAAATCTGATCAGACTTTGGATATTTATTAGATATTTATGTGATGCTGACATCTAAAAGTGTGAAAATATCAGGAAAAAGATTCTAGAAAATTCCCAAAGTCGGATCGGATTCTCTTCTTACAGATTTATAGCTAAACATAAAAATGAATAAATGTGGAGTCATAATCATAATGACCGGAGATAAAAGTGATCACATCATTTATAGCTGTCAGTGAAGGTCGTAAAAATGAACCCTAAAAATAGGGAGGATAAATAAGGAGAATAAATAAGGAGGATAAAACAGATGGATACAGAAGGATGAAAAATAAGGAGGACCAATAAGGAGGATAAATAAGGAGGAGAAATGAGAAGGACAAAAAAGGAGGACAAATAAGGAGGATAAATAAGGAAGATAAATAAGGATAATAAATAAAGAGGATAAATAAAGAGGATAAATAAGGAGGATAAATAAGGAGGACCAATAAGGAGGATAAATAAAGAGGATAAATAAGGAGGATAAATAAGGAGGATAAATAAAGAGGTAAAAAAAATAAGGAGGATAAATAAAAAGGATAAATAAGGATGGTAAATAAAGAGGATAAATAAAGAGGATAAATAAGGGGATTAAATAAGGAGGACCAGTAAGGAGGATAAATAAAGAGGATAAATAAGGAGGATAAATAAAGAGGATAAATAAGGAGGAAAAATAAGGAGGATCAATAAGGAGGATAAATAAAGAGGATAAATAAAAAGGATAAATAAAGAGAACAAATAAGGAGGATAAATAAGGAGGATAAATAAGGAGGATAAATAAAGAGAATACATAAAGAGGATAAATAAAGAAGATGAAAAAGATGGATAAATAAGGAGGATAAATAAGGACTGCTGATATTTTCCACAACTTCCAAAATACATCACAATAAATATATCATCCGTCCTTCCCAATACCGATCACATTACTAATGCCCTTCAGGAAGCAGCTGCCCCCAGTGATATAGGATGAAGGCAGCTCAGGCACAATACTGAGGAACGAGGACTCCCAGGACTCATGGACATGACCGATTATCTTGGTTAGTGCTATCCATGGTTTCCATGAATGGTACCCATACTCAGGGGCGGAACTACACTGGCGCAGCTGGTGCAGCTGCACCAGGGCCCCGACCGGCTGGGGGCCCCCAGCCGACCCCCGCAAGCCGCCGTCAAAGGAGAGGAGGGTCAGGCAAGGGAAGCAGAGAGCTTCCTGCTTCCCCTGCCTGATCCCGCCCCTCCTCTCCTCGGCTCCTCCGGCCCCTAGCATACATCTGGTGCGGCTCCCAGGTAGGAGAGCATCGCGCCTGCGGCTCCCAGCAGCACCCAGCAGCTTCCCGGGCCGCGCCGACGGCCAGCGGCACCCCTCCCCCCCGGGCCGCGCCGACGGCCAGTAGCCCCCCCCCCGGTCCTCTCCTGCACCAGGGCCCCCGGGGGTGACGGTCTGCCCCTGCTCATACTCGTACCTGTGATATTCTGTGGGGCGGCGCATATGTCTGATTTTTCCAGATGTCTGATATTTATTCAAGTATTTAATCAAAATTGTCAATGCAACTCTATGGGTCCATGAAAAAAATCAGACTGTACTCGGATTACATTCAAGTGCAGTCCAATTTTAACTGACTGACAGGATAGAGAAGGTGGAGAATCTTTTTTTGTCTCCATGTTTAGTCCACGTCCCTCATCCCTAATCAAAGTCTGATCAGGACAATTGGAGCATTTCTTTGTGATGGGGAGGAAGCAGTTGTGTGACCCTTCCCTCACACTGACTGTCCATGAGGAGGAGGCACATTATTATTATAATTATATTATATTATTATTTCTCTGATATCAGTGATTTTTCTTATGTTCTTGCAATGACTGATCTGTGAAGAGCAGCCTGTGTCTGGGCTTCATAGGAGATCAGGATTTTCTGTGCTTAGCGCATTAGATTTGTTCTGCTGTATGAAGATAAAAATACAAACCCCTCTCCTTTTACTTCATAAAAAAAATCTTTATTAATACATCCGATAAATTCTGATCTATCAAAATATAAAATTATTTATCTTGTACAATAAATGCTGTAGCTCAGGACTAATCAAGATGGCAGAATTGCTGTTTATTTTATTATTGCATCTCTAAAAATAAAATGTAGAAATAAGAGACCAAAACATTGCACGAACCCCTAAATAATATTGTGGCCCCCCACTGGTCAGTGCGCCACAGCAGGGGTACTGCACCCACAATAGAGTGTGCAGTATTCCTGTCACAGGGGAGTGTAAAGTTAACCTGAGGCTCCCATCCCAGCACTCACACACTCTAGAGCCAGGGATGATGGGGTTAAATCCTTAGGACAGAGACCCAGTTCCAGTGGGCGGCGTTAGGGGAGGCAGGAAGTCACACAGTTGGATATAGTCAGTACTGAGGAGCAAAGCAAGGAGGGAGCCCAAGAGAGAAGGGTCTCCCAGGGAGGGCACCTGAGAGAGAAAAGGACGGCCCAGGAAAAGAAAGAGGAAACCCCGTGCCGGACCTTCCATAGTCAGGGGGAATCCTAGTCCATTAACGGAGTGCCGGCTCCGAGGAACGGTACAGGCAACTTCACCCTGAGCTGTCAACCCCAGCCAGTCGCGAGTTAGTTCAGCAACCCCGACATCCTCGTCCAGAACGTACAGCCCCACAAGGATCACCCAAACCAGATTGAGCCCCACTTAGAGAGAAGAAGGGTACCTCATAGCACCCAATGGGCCTGGTAGATAAGTGGGCTCTGCAGGGCAGCGCAAGGAAAGTGAGGAGGCGCAAGTAAAGGCAGCAGGACATAAGATAGACAAAAGAAGGTATACTACGGGTACCTCAAAGAGACTTTACCCTCTTCATTGACTACCCGGCCAGCTACCCGTACAAAGACTGTGTAAACTGTAACCTAAAGTTCCATGAAACGGTTGCAGTAAAGTACCAGTATAGAGTCACAAGGCCTCCATGTGTCTTTTCTATACAAACTGCTGCGCAGCTGCGCTGCTGACTCACATAAGGTATGAGGACTCGGTTGTCTGGGCCCTCTTCTGCTTCTGTGGGGTTGTCAACTGTGGCCTGCCCAGACCCGTGGCCCTGGTGGTCTGTTTTTGAAAAAGGGAGTTGGGAATGGGAATAAAGTTTGTATTGTAGTTTCGTGACGCCACCCGCAGCTTCTGGTGATTAGGCACCAGTGCCGCCTCAGTCGTCCGGAGGGTGGTGGTATAGCGCCTTTGATGGTACAGCTCCCTGCAGATGGAGCTAACCCCCCTGGGGCAGGGATGCACTGGCGATGGTCAAGGTGCTGATGATGGATGGAGGAGCAGGGTGCTGCGAAGCAATGAATACACGATGACTTGTGCACTCTACACGGAAACTTTACTGGAATGTTGCAGATGGTGATACGGTTCACAGCAGGTAACAGCCTCCGGACGACATAGCTGGCCGGGTTGTCACAACGGGCTGCAAAGTCTCTGGGAGTCTCCCGTGGAATGCCTGCTTGGATATGCCCTGTGTCCTGCTCTCAATGCCTGTCTTGAGGTGCCCACTTTGCACCAGGCCCGCTGTAGATGGAGATCCTGGTGTGGCAATTCCTCCTGACAGGGTGTCGGGGCCGGTAAATGGTCTGCGACCTCCAGTATTCTCGGTGAGGGGCGAGGGACTCCCTCGCTGTCTTCGGAACCAGTGCTCCGGTAAACAGACCAGGGTTCCCTCTTGAGTAAGGGCGCTCGGGGGGTTCCCTCCTTCCGTCTGGGCTGCCTGTTTGCTCTCTCCAGGCCCCCTCCTTGGGATTCCTCCTTCACTCACTCGGAGCATCCCCGTTCTCCATCTTTCCTCAGCTTAGTCTTCAACTCAACTGTTTGTCCTCCCTCCTCCCCTAACTCCCCCCCTCCTAGAGTATGGGACCTCTGCCATCTGCCTAAGTGGGTGTGTGTGGGAGTGCTACGATGGGAGTCTCCTAAAGAACATTTGCATTCCATTCTGACAGGGGTAACTGCACACTCATTTATGGGTGCAGTACCCCATTTGTGTCACCTGACCAGGTGGGGCAACACACTGCCTACACCCAGCACCACAACAACAGTGCTACCCTGCCTCGGGGACCCGGCTCAACCTGCAGGGAGCCATACCACCCAAGCTGCAATACCATTGTCCCCGAAGGTCTGACAGCGGCTGCTGGTGAACATCACCAGAATCAGCAGTTGGCGTCCCAACAAACTTTTATTTTTTTTATTCCCTTTCAATTATTCCCCCAATTTTTAGCTGACCACCAGGATTACGGGTTGAGGCGGGCCACCAGTGACCGAGTCCCCTTAGACCCCTGGGTGCTTCATTATCACTAAGAATGAAAGCTCGCCCATTAACAAAGACGCTATCAACAGTTCAATCAATGGAAAAACTGCTAAATTACAGGTGTCACAATAAATGAAACTGAAGCAAAAAATATTTTTTTACTAATTCCAGAATGTCTTACACCACTAAAATAATTTTAAAAAATAGACGAGTTTGATATCGCAGTAATCATTACTGACCTGGAGAATCCGGCTACAGGTGATTTCTACCACTAAATAATTGTAGTAAAAGACAAACAATGACAGAATGACTTGGAATTAGTTTTTATGGTTTCCAGCACATTGTGTGGTGAAATTATTGTTCCCATCATAAGTAAAATGCAACCGAGAAAGAACAACCCCTAACACAGCGACTGCATGTAGAAAGAAAGATACAAGTGTTATGGGTCTAGGGAAGTGGAGGAAAGAATAATATGCAAAAATGAAAATTGGCTCTGGTGGGAAGGTGTTAAGTATAAATCTATGTCTCATCCTGATTGGGTCACTTTGTCGCGGTGATGCCTTTTAGGCTAAGTGCACACCTAGCGTTTCTGGTGCTATTTTGATGTATTCCCAGCAAAGTCTATGGGGTTTGTGAAGTGCTGTGCTCACCTTCAGATATTTTCGGAGAAGAAGAGAGAAAAGGAGAGGAGAGAGAAAAGGAGAGGAGAGAGGGAGAGAGAACTTGTGAAATTCTTATCTGGGATAGAAGAGAGAGGGGGAGAAAGAGAAAGAGACAGAGAGTTATGCACAACTTTGTAATTGTTCGTTAGATAGATCACGAAAGCAAAGCAGCACAATAGTTTACAGAATAAAATAACCCGGTGTCAGTCTAGACGGAGTGATTCCTCGTCATTAGAGACTTTACTGAGATTTTTTCAGTGAATTTAATTTAGGTGAAAAAGTCGCTGAACCCCGAAAAGTCGAATCAGAAAACAATCACTCATCTCTACTCTCTAAAACCTCCCAGTCTTGAAATGTGATTCACAAGTGATGTAATCTCCTATAATCTGGTGATTTGCCTATTTCCTGTTACATAATCTCAGATGATGTAATCTCCTATAATCCGGCAATTTGCCTATTTCCTCTTACATAACCTCAGACGATTTCCCTGTAGATTTCATGTGATATAAATAAGACATGAAACCAATGATCGGTGTCTGTGAGCGCCCAGAACAATGACGATGGTTTCCCTGAGATCTCTGCTCTGTGCGCTGTATCTTTACATACAAGGTAATGTCCGGTGAGGGTTATACTATGTGGAGAGCGGAGAGTATACAGAACATGGCTGTATACATGTAGTAAGAGGAGGAGCACATGTCATTATATCAGTGATTGTCACCATTGTCTCTTCTCTTCTGCTCCAGTGTCCTGTGGAGAGATTGTGATGTCTCAGACTCCAGATTATGTGTCGGTGTCACCGGGAGATACAGTCACCATCTCATGTAAATCCAGTGCAAGTGTCCATTATAACGGCAAAGACTATTTACACTGGTACCAGCAGAAACCCGGGCAGCCGCCAAAACTTCTCATCTATTTGACAAACACTCGAGAATATGGAATCCCAGAGAGATTCACCGGATCTGGGTCAGGAACTGATTTCACTCTTACAATCAGAGGAGCGATAGAGGACGATGCAGCAGATTATCAATGTCAGCAGGGTTATTCTACTCCCCTCACACAGTGATACAGAGCCGTACAATAACCTCCTTCCTCATTTTGTGTTCTTACCTAGATACTGAATACACAGAATGCAAATTATATTATCGCACCAAAAGCAAAAACTAAATATAGAATCCAAATGAAGAAAATGGAAGAAAATGTGAGATCATTTCTCCAATACACAAGCAGCTTTCCCATATGAGGAGTTTTACAATAGGATGAGGCTGATTGGCTGCTCTGGTCACATGCTCCTCCACCAGCGGTCATTGTATGGACAGAAGTGCTGGTCAGTCTGTGAGGAGGTGTAAACAAAACCGGCTCTACTGCACTGAGATTAGTAACACCGATACACTGCTTGTCCACTAAGTGTCTGTCACGGTCTCCACACTGTCCTTGTCTGCTATGTTACTATTGTGTGCAGGCTGTCAGTGTGTTTTGGTTTTGCTGGGTCTGTGATGCAATTATCTGTGTTCAATTCCCTTGGTTAGTCCTCTACTTAAGCATTCTAGCTCCTCCATCCAGTGTCAATTGTACACTTGCTGCTGCCTGGGTAAGACTGATCCCTCTGTGCCTGACCCAGCCTGACTTTATGCCCTTTCCTTGACTTAGACCCTTTGCCTGTTATCTGACTATTCTTTTGCCTGCTCCCTGTAAACTGTCTTGTCTTTCTGGTTTTCTTGACCTCGGCTCGTGAAGTGGATTTTATGTCTGACTACCCCTTGTTGCACTGCACCATTTCCTGGTCCTGAGCTTGGATCGTTTGACCTCCCTTTATACTATCCAGTAAATAGTACAATAATTATTATTACCTATCTGTAATTATAGTCTTATCCCTCCACTTCTGGGACTAATGATTACTGTAGTGACTCGCATCACACTGTCCCTATCTGTCCCTGACACATGTCGTCACTGACTAATTCACCACTAAATATTGTGTCGTTCAACTAACCGTCTGCTGACCCACTCACTATGGGATATGCACTAAATACAATTATAGCTCAATCAACAGTAGAGCATTAGGCATATACAATACACATGTGTACACAGGATAATAGCAGGCGCCACTTGTGGTCACATACAACCCCCACATTAACATCCTAAGGAAAATTTGTGCTGATCTTCAACCCATTTTCATTAGGGACCACAGACTGAAATAAATGTTTCTCCTGCTAATAAACATAAGGAATCTTCTCATCAGATATGTCTCTCATCACCATCTTAGACGGACACATTTCCCGTAATAATAGAAAATGCAGAACCTGAACCAACAAATGCCATCCGCACACCCAACCCAAAACAAGGCTATAAAATCCTGGACATCTTCTCATGTACATCCCCAATGCAGTGCACATGATACAGTGTACAGTTATCCCTGTATTGGAGAAACTAAAATATACAACAAATAAGGATAAACCTACAGCGCCACACTATAAGGAATGAGCTTGGCCCACCTATAGGAAAACATTGCTCCGGACAGGGACACAGTATGACCGTTTTAAGTCTTCATACTGAAACATCATTTTTAGGCATAAGTGAACCCGAACCGTAAAGTTCAAGGTTCATATCGAACACTAGGTGTCTTCCGAACACCGAACACAGACTTCTAACTGTATGTCCGGTTCCTGTTTGGGTTTGTCACCCGAATAAACTTGTTGACAGCCCACAGAGCAGCCAATCAACAAACTCTTTTGGTGTTGGCACTTCCGACCCCATAACAGCTATGTAAAGTATATTCATGGCTGTGATTGGCCAGCGCACCATTGTAAAAAAATAAATATTTGGAAAAACTAATGTGGGCTCCCACCTATTTTTTCATAACCAGTACGCGTAAAATAGACAGGTACCTGCTGCAGCCCCCAGCGGTCTGGGAATTCTTGGCTGGTTATCAAAAACATAGGGGATCTCATGCCATTTTTTTTTTATTATTTAAAAAAAATGGTTAACAAATGGCATGGCTTTCTCCCCATTTTTGATAACCAGGCAGATTAAAGCAGGCAACTGCAGGCAATTTCCAGGCTGGGAAGGCCTATGGTTATTGGGCCCCTACCAGTCTAAATACACCAGCCGCAGCTGCCCCACAAGCAGTGCATCACATTTATTTATAATTAATATTTACCATCCTTCAGCTCGATCTCAAGCCATAGCGGCTTGATAATAATAATCTTTATTTATATAGCGACAACATATTCGGCAGCGCTTTACAATTCAGAGATTCATATACAAACAGTCATAAGAAACAGTTATAATAAGGCTGATTTCACACTGGGGTTTTTGAAAAATGCGGCAGTTGATGTAAAAAAAAAACGCATCTGCCGCATTTACCGTGTAACGGCCGCACTTGCGACACGCTTGCAGCAAGCCCAATGCATTGTCTATGGGGCTTGCGGTAAGTGTGCAGCAGGTGCGGCAAGTGTGGCTCCAGTAGTTTCGGCAATTGCAGCCGCGAAAAAAAACGCGGTCAGCAGCGTTTTGTTTCGCGGCCGCAACTACCGGAACCGCACTTGCCGCACCTGCCGCACACTTACCGCAAGCCCCATAGACAATGCATGGGGCTTGCCGCAAGTGTGTCGCAAGTGCGGCCGTTACGCGGTAAATGCGGCAGATGCGTTTTTTTTACCGTAACTGCCGCATTTTGGAAAAAACCCCAGTGCGAAAGGGGCCTAATTAAAGCAAAAAATAATCACCACGCTGCTAGTAAGAGCTTCCAATCTACAATGAGGTGGGGGTGACACAAAGTACAGGTGCCTATTTATAGGTGCCATCTTGAGGAAATGGGGAGCAGATAAGAGCTGCATGAGTGGTCACCAGCCAATCTGTGTAGAGCTTTTGGGTCTGGTGGAGTTTGACAGTTATGTTTGGAGATATAGTGAATACCCTATGTCTAAATTATTTTGATTAGGGAGCATGATAGGTCGCCCTAAAAAGATGTGTTTTTAAGGAACACCTAATTCTATGTAAGTTATGGATAGTCCTTATTTCTTGGGGTAGAGCATTCCAGAGAATTGGTGCAGCTCAGAAGAAGTCTTGAAGCCTGGAGTGGGAGGTTCGGATTAGTGCAGATGTCAATCTATTGTCGCTTTCAGAGCAAAGAGAACAGGTGGGGTGATAGAGATGAGGGTAGAGAGGTAGGGAGGTGCTGTACTGTGAAGAGCTTTGTGGATGAGAACTTAACAGATAAACGCTCTGTGGGAAGATCAATCTCGTGCAGTCTAGATAGGTCCACCAAGATTTTATCCACTGTAATTTTGATAGTATCAAGCCATCAGGCTGCTGATCTTCTTCACCTTGTTTTTGTTTCCAGTGATTGCTTTTTTGTATGTCGGGTCCAAAGTAGACAAGTGGTAGCAAGGTGATCTTTGCTTTGAGTTACATGTGTGGCTCGATTTGCTCCAAAATGGATTTGTTTGCTCTTTTTACCATCCATGGTATTGATAAAATCCTTCTCTAGCACATCCTTCTGGGTGTGTTTATTTTTCTTCTGTCGTGTTTCTTTATCATCTTTAACTACCACTTGTTGCTATAGAAAAGACCAGACTATGCACGAGTCATGTCTTCATGTGGCGCCCCTGTTGCTTGGCTGCCACAAGTGGTATTATCCCTACAACAGTTGTAATGTCTGAGAGGAATTGGAGCTCCCTATTCTAGGAACCCCTTGCATGCACACACTGTTCAATGTCTGACTAAGAGGATGAGCATAAAGAAGCCTGCTTTAGACTGTGACTCATCTTTTAGCTGGGAGGAGGAGTAAGGTTCTAAGTGCAGAGCAGACAGTGAGAGGAAACAAGAGGAGGAGGTGTGGGGGTGAGGGAGATCAGGTAGCTCTTTCCAGGGACACCCTGCAGGAGTGATCAAGTTTCCAGGGCTGCTCAGGTATTCCGGATCCTGAAGGCAAAATCTGGGGACCAGTAGATTCTAAATTCACTGCTCATTTTTGTGAATTTTCTGAGGCACAGTGAGACAGAGAGTCAATGAGCTGTGGCTGTTTACAAGGCTCACCTCACCTGCTTGGCTGTAAGGGTTCTGCACAGAGGGGGAGAGAAAATAGAGCATACAGGACAGTTTACTGGCACCCAGAAATCCATAAAACCCATGGAAAACAGCAGGAAGGCAAATCCTTCTCATCTAGCTGAGCAGAATACAACTCATCTCAGACTGGCTAAACTACATTCCTTGTGATAGTTGTGCTCTGGACTTGCTGCATCAATGAGTAAAAGGTAAAAGAGCTCAAAGAGACTATCGTCTGTACCTTTCTTCCTCCTGCACCCTCACATTTCCTCTTCACTAAAACTCATACCATCCACATAATTTATCAGGGGCCAAAGCTGGATGGGGTTATCTGCTATAACATCTACCCCTTGATGATAACGTCACAGTGCCGACCACCTAGTGACTGGAGACTTCAGCTGGCGTCACAAACTACCTTTATTTTCCCTTTTTGCTTATTTTTCTCCCTTTTTACTTTCCCCTTTTTCATGTAAGCCTGGGCTACAGCTCTGGGAACAGCCACTGTGAACCCCGCCTACTGGCGCAGCTGCTGAGTACCCCAGCCCTTTGTGCTCAACATTTATCTCCAGTGAAATGTTCCTTGATTTGAAGATCTTGTCTGGTGACTTCATTGTTGAGTTTCTCATTGCTATTCCACTATTGACTTTCAGTTTCACCGCTTCTTCTTGAATGAACCAAGTAGGTTGAAGTCCTTTACATCTTCCAGTTTGTCATCATTCATCTCATATGTGTCCTTGTCGTACCTGGCAGTAGTTAATATCTATGCCTGTCTATGCCTGGGTCTTCCCGATTGTGCTGGTGCTGTGGCAGTCAGGGAAATATTTTTGATATGACTGAGCACAGGTGAGGATGTAAACTAGGATTGGGTGCATTATATGACCAGGCAACAAAACTTTTGTCTTGCCAAAATCTGACCATTCTGTGTTCATTAAATGCTCAATATTTCAGCATTGATGCCAAATTTTTTTTTTCTTAACTTAAACACATTTCGGAGAGTTTCAACTTTCAAAAGAGTAATTTATACAACTAATGGATGAATTTAACGTCAGGTTATAAGCTTTTATTTACATAACATGGATAAGCGACATAACTGATGTCAGGGAGTGTACATAATTGCCTTGTGGCTTCCGCTTTCATCCGGTTGTAATGCTATGTCACTTCCGCTGGAAGCCACAAGGCAATTATACACCTACTTGGGTGTAACAATATGGCGTCTGCTGGCGGTAGTGCTATCTGACACACATTACCGCCAGCGGAACCTCTGCCACCGGTACCCCCAACCAGCCTCATCCTCAGTCCTCCCCCCCTCGCCCTCCTCCGTTCAGCTGGCATCAGTAATGCCAGGCAGGGAGGAGGATGCAGCAGAGGGGGATAGGCAGAGAAACACAGGGGGACACAGAGGATAGGCAGAGAAACACAGGGGTATAGACAAACAGACACAGTGGGAGAGGCAGAGAGACACAAGGGTATAGGCAGACAGACACAGGGGGGAGACACAGGGGAGAGGCAGAGAGACACAGGGGCGAGAAACGGGGAGAGGCTGAGAGACATGGGGGAGACATGGGGGGAGAGGCAGAGAGACACAGGGGGAGAGGTAGAGAGACATAGGGGGAGAGTCAGGGAGGCACAGGGGGAGACACAGAGGGAGAGTCAGAGAGACATAGGGGGGAGGCTGCACACAAGGGGGAGACTGCGCACATGGGGGGAGACTGCGTACATGAGGGGGAGACGCAGGCACTGCACATGGGGGGCAGACGCAGACAGCGCACACGGAGGAGAGACGCAGACAGCGCACGGAGGGAGATGCAAACAGCGTATAGGGGAGACGCAGACAGCGCACATGGGGGAGACGCAGACAGCACACAAGGGGGAGAAAAAGGCACAAGGGAGAGACAGCGCACAGAGACGAGAGACAGCGCACAGACACCACCCTCCCGATGTGATAGGATCGGGCCCACATCTAGTATACACATAACCAGCCACATCTACAGCATTTCTGTCCAGTGTCGCCTATAAGAACGGCGTTATTCCACCAATGCAAGGAAGGGATTTACCCCCAGATACGGCTCCAAGACTGAGGACACTTCTGTTATCTCAGGACCTTGTAATGTAATATGATTTCTACTATTGATTCCTGATCAGGATTTGTTCTCTGTGGGGCTTTGTTTGGAGTCATGAAAAACTTAAAAAAAACTAATCTAAATGGTATCAAATGGCGCTGTGCAGGACGGAGCAGGTCTTATGTGGAAGTAGGACATTAATAGGAATCTGGGGTTGTTTTTTTTTACACATAACTGAGGTGATTGGCGAATGACTGACCAGCGAATGTACGAACCAAGAATATACAGAAGGAGAGAAGCTGGAGAATTTCACCATAGAGGAGACATTGTCTTATACATCTATTCCCCAAGTCAAAGAAGAGATGGGAATAATCCGCTACCAGACTCCTCTGGAGGTGAATTATCCCCCTGAGAACAGATGATCGACAAACGTCAGTTCAAGTCTCCGGTAGATTTTCTCACTTAATCCTGACTCCATTTATTATGGTACCTTTACACGCCGCTACAGAAGGTTGAAAACAACCGGGTTTCGGAGACAAATGTATCTTGCACAGTCAAATCAACCCGAGGTAGCGGCGTGTAAACTAGGTCGTTGCCACCCGTCACTTTCGGCATCTGTTTCAGAGCAGTGCTCTTGTTGAGCCCATTGGGACGAGGGTACTCGGTACCGGACCGTGTCTGCTATTGGGGAAGTCACAGGTGGTCCTGGTCCGGACCATGTCCCGGGCCCTGGCAAATAAAAGGGTGTATTTACAGGGGAGAATAGTCTATCGTGACGCCACCCGCTATGTGCGGCCAGTGATGGGGCCGCCGCTGCTGTAGAACCTCCGGGGATGGTGTAATGGCAGCACAGAAGGAATAGTTCCAGTGGGTAGAACTGTATTCCCCGGGGCAGTGATGATAAAGTCTATAATGGATATGGATAGTGGAGATGGGGTTAAAGAACACACACTCACGTTTTGTAGTAAAAGGTACAATTCTGCTTCTCTCCTGATGCTGCAGCTTTCTTCCAGCCCGTGTGCAGAGCTGACAGGCTTGTAGCTCTTCAGGTGGGACCTCTCTGCTGTTGGATGTAGGGCAAAGGTTGCAATTAATACACAGACTCACAGTTTTGCTGTTTTCCAAAGCTTTACTGCAGTTCTTGTAGCAGATTGTGCACGGAGTCTGTATAGGGGCCTGGTTTTCCTCCCACCCTGTCCGGGTCATCAGCTTCCTCGTGCTGCGCTGTGTGTGTGTCCTGACTGCTGCGTTTAGCTGAGCTACTGGGACTGTCTCACTATCTCTCTGTTCTGCTGCTGGTACCACTTGGCTAGGCAACTTGAGTCCTCTGTGCTGTGCTGACCCCGGCCGTGTTGCTTTGCTCTGGTACTGTGGGCGTCTAGAAACCCCACTGCTCCTGGATTCACCGTGCTGTGTGTCAGTCACAGTACCGGATCCGGTGTCCGTTCTGTGCGCTTCTCTGGAGCGAGTAATGGTTGAACTCAAGCTCCCAGGGGTGTCTCTCTGCTTGTAGTTCTCCTTTCCACAGACCCTCACTAGGCCTGGAATCTGTGAGCAGACTGCAGAGAAGCTTAGCACAGCCTCTCTCTGTCACTGCAGTTGTTAAGGCAAAGAAAGAGTTAATGAAATTTGGTTCAAAGTAGCTGAAGACTTTCAAACTCCATTTTGTGTATATTGATGAAATCCTTCTCCCAGACTCTTTAAGATTATGCTGTCTAGCTCTATTCTTTGCATTTGACTTTTACTATAGATTGATGGTTCCCCTATTCTTACATTTGACTTTTGCCATAGATTAATGATTCTCCTGGACTTCCTTCTTCTGGTCTGACCTTTTGTTTTCTTCCAGACAAGGGTGAGTGGAAAAAGGAAGTCTGGACATTTCAGTGAGAAATGGGGAAATAGGAAACATCTTTTGAATCTTGATTAACCTTTGTACTAATAAAACTGATGATTTAATGTTCTTTAAAAACATCTGCTGATATATGCAATATTTTGTAACATTTCACAATATCCCTCCCCCATTGTAACGACCCTCCAAGAAAAGTATAAGAGCTTGTATTTGCTTGCTTAATAAAGGTTATTGGTAATCGTACTTTGACCTGTTGTCAAGTGTATTCTTACTGATCGGATCGTGCACATCCAAATAACCATCCAATTTGGCAGCAGACACATTAAGAGGCTGAGCCCACCCGGAAGGTGTGAGGCTTCCCATTTCACAGTCTCTCCTTCACAGTACTGTCTGTACTGAACTCTCTGCACTAACTTGTGCTCTTCACAGTACTGTCCCGTACTGCACTTCTCAGTTCTTTTGAGCTGTTCTGAGCTACTTCCTGTGGACCTGGAGTATTTAAGAGAGCAGGTTGTGCTCCCCTCCTGGCCCAGAGGTGCTAGTGTTTGTCAGTGTGTTGTGGAGAGGGAACCCATGTGATGTTATTGTGGCACATTAACCCATGGGGTGCCACACTCTAAAACAGGTTGATTTCAACCCAATGGTAGCGGCATGTAAATAAGGAACAGGAGGGTTTTTTCGTCACCCAGTTATCTACCTGGTGCATGACACAGCCTCCGGGATACCATTAGCGATCATTGGTGGAAGATCCTGCGTTACGATTGGCTCTCCCTTCACACTCCGCCATCTTAGATGAGCTGTCACTTCAGCACTAGAGATACGCGCCGTATGCACGATCAGAAACATGACCACAATTGCGCTGCAACACAATTTCGGAAGCCCAAAGTATAGAACGTTATGGTCCTATGTAGTCTACACATTGTAAAACCACATACAAAGGAAGCTTGCTGTACACAGCGCACATGCATGCCGCACATAGCGCCCTGGGGTTTTTAAATTAGATAACGCACAAGTGTTGTTCTTGTGCCGCACTGCGTGCACTATATAGTGTGCATATTCTCAAACCACGTACAAAGGAAGATTGCTGTCCACAGCGCATAAGGTTTTGGTACGCAACGCCCTGGGTTCTTGTTCTGTAGGTGCCACAGAAATGTTTGTGGCATGTCACTGCGCATACGGCGACTTTGATTATTCTTACGCCCCGCAAGCGGCCGTACTGACGTCATGACGTTTGTTTCAGTTTTACTCTGCCTGCAAGGTGCTAGCTCCTCCCCTGTACATAGCAGCAGAGTCATGGCTGCCACACAGCACGCTGCAACGTGAGGGATGGCGGAGCTCATAATTTTGATTGATTATTGTGACCGGTTTGATTACTGGGGCCACCATCACCACCGGCACCCTAGGCTGCGCAACCGCAGCACTGTGCTGAAGATCCAGCGTTCCCTGCTCCACAAACTGGGGGTTTGGAGGGAGGCCAAACAGATCCAGAAGAAGATCGCGGATCTGAAGCAAAATTGCCCGGGCCGCATAGTGGACATTCGTGCCCGGACTGCCAGGCTGCGTGGTGAGGAATTGTTGGCCCCAAACACACACCTGCACATGTATATTGACCAAATTACACATATATGTAGAAAAAGAGATTCTAAGGAGAATGTGGGCGACAGCGGTACCCATGCAATGGGGTAACATATATTAACCTGACTATGGAGGTGTTGCCTACACGTCTGTCTTTACCTCAGTGTTTTTGGGGCAAAGAAGAGACCACAGTGTTAGTTGATTTTCAGACAATAACCACACTACTGTCCCATACACACACTACATGCATAGCACATGAACAACATATCGGCCCTAATGCAAACACATAGCCCCACAATCTAAATGTGGAAACACCTCTGTGCTGAACCCTTCTTCTAAGATTGCAATGATTGTATTTTCAAATACAGATGTGGATGATTCCTCATCGGAGGATGCTCCCCCGGCACCACCTGCAGGTGCCCAATAAACCCCACCACCTGAAGAGGCTGCTGGGAGCCCATCCCCACAAGGGAATAGCCTGTCCCCCGGGCATGATGCGGAGGAGGATCATGAACACCCAGCAGGGGTTGAGGAGGAGATGCCTTCCCCATCAGGGCCGGCGGTGGCGGATGCTGATCATCCAGCAGGGCCGGAGCCTGAGCTGCCATCCCCTGCTGGGCCGGATGAGGCCATGTCTCAAGCAGCAATTGAGCCACCCTTGGAGGATTATGGTGGTAAGTGTTTTTTGTTGTGTGCTATGGCCTGCACACTGTAAGCAGTGTGGTGTTTTGTTGTCATTAGGATTTGCACCCATTTTGTGAATAATGTTCTTCTACCATTTTTGCAGATGGAGAATGTGCTGGAGCTGCGGGGTGGAGTGTCAGTGCCTCCCCATCACCCCCTGATACTGAGGAGGAGGTTGAGCCCGAGGGTAAGGAGCATATTTGTTAGTTGAACATACCAAACCACCATAGGGACTATTAGAATGTAAATGTGTTTTTTAATCACAATACAGGTGTACCTACGAAAGAGGACGTGATGAGGGGCCACCATGATTTCTCACGACGGCTACACCGGGCACACCGATGCGGGCTACAAGACCTGGCCCGGTTGGGTGCCATGCTGGCTGCCCTGCAGAAACATCATGGTGGCCTCCAATGATGTGGCACAACACCCACACCTAAATGGGCTGACCTGCCCTGAAGGACTGTTGTCCTTGTTGGACAAAAAATGTTGACTGTTGCCTTGTTGGCTTTTTGGTTTTTGTTTTTTTGTCCCCGTTGGGCTCTTTTCTTATAGTGTCCCACATTGGGACCATGGGGAGTGAGTTGTGGCTATTCCTACCCTCAAACACAATTGTGTCTATTGTGGCAAATGTGTGTCACACATGTTTGTGTGAAATAAAATTTGATACTACAAATTATGTGTGTTCCTTGATGTCACTACACACCTGTTGTGGTGGCCAACATGTTAAGTCCCTAACTGGGTGCCCTAGATGAGTAGACCTCTTTGAAAGCCTAATAGGGATGGGCGAATCTACTCGCTAGGACTCGTTACTCGGCGAGTAGTAAGGGACTCGCAGGACTCGGTACTCTGCGAGTTTCCCAGCGTTTACTCGCACGAGTCCAATGCAAATCAATGGCAAACGCTGACAAAACTAGGATTGTCATTGTTTGCATTAGACTCGGCTACTGTGCCAGTGATAGCAGGGAAACTCGCAAAGTAACTGCTGTTTCTTTGCGAGCCGAGTCCAGCTGTCTTCTCTGTGCAGCTCCAGGGTCCTAGAGCCCGCCTGCTCACAGACATGATGTAGCAGAGCTGAGATTGTTCTCAGTCTGCTCATTCCCTGTGCATAGACATCTATATCTATGCACAGGGATGAGCAGAGAGGACATCGCATTTTGGACTACGTCGGACGGAAGAGGATTTTTTTAATTAAAGATGGAGTCCCTAATGGCTTTTTTTTTTATTTCAAATAAAAATTTTTCTCTGTGTTGTGTTTTTTTAACCCTTTATTGGAGATTCTTAGCGGCTGGGTCAAACGTGGCCTGACATTAAGAATCTCGGGCTTAATACCAGCTTGTATAACAAAGCTGGTATTAACCCCTTTATTACCCAGCGTGCCACCGCCACCAGGGCCGCTGGAAGAGCGGGGTTCAGCGCCAGAGGATGCCGCTTCAATGAACGCTCCATCTTCTGGGGCGGCTGCGGGCTGCAATTTGCAGCGGGGGGTGCCCAGAAAGCTTGGGCATCCCTGCACTGCGGATTCCAGCCCCCAGCTGCTTAGCTGTACCTGGCTAGACATAGAAATTGCGCGGATCCCCACGCATTTTTTTTTTATTATTTCATGAAGTTCAGAGTCAGAGTCTCAGAGTCAGAGTCTCAGAGTCAGAGTCAGAGTCTCAGAGTCTCAGAGTCAGAGTCTCAGAGTCAGAGTCAGAGTCTGACTCAGAGTCAGAGTCTCAGAGTCAGAGTCTCAGAGTCAGAGTCTCAGAGTCAGAGTCTCAGAGTCAGAGTCAGAGTCTCAGAGTCAGAGTCTCAGAGTCAGAGTCTCAGAGTCAGAGTCAGAGTCAGAGTCTCAGAGTCAGAGTCAGAGTCTCAGAGTCAGAGACTCAGAGTCAGAGTCTCAGAGTCAGAGTCTCAGAGTCAGAGTCAGAGTCTCAGAGTCAGAGTCTCAGAGTCAGAGTCTCAGAGTCAGAGTCTCAGAGTCAGAGTCAGAGTCTCAGAGTCAGAGTCAGAGTCTCAGAGTCAGAGTCTCAGAGTCAGAGTCTCAGAGTCAGAGTGTCAGAGTCAGAGTCTCAGATTCAGAGTCTCACCCTCAGAGCCAGAGTCAGAGTCTCAGAGTCAGAGTCTCAGAGTCAGAGTCTCAGAGTCAGAGTCAGAGTCAGAGTCTCAGAGTCAGAGTCAGAGTCTCAGAGTCAGAGTCTCAGAGTCAGAGTCTCAGAGTCAGAGTCAGAGTCAGAGTGTCAGAGTCTCAGATTCAGAGTCTCCCCCTGAGAGCCAGAGTCAGAGTCTCAGAGTCAGAGTCTCAGAGTCAGAGTCTCAGAGTCAGAGTCTCAGAGTCAGAGTCAGAGTCTCAGAGTCAGAGTCTCAGAGTCAGAGTCTCAGAGTGTCAGAGTCTCAGAGTCAGAGTCTCAGAGTCAGAGTCTCAGAGTCAGAGTCAGAGTCTCAGATTCAGAGTCTCACCCTCAGAGCCAGAGTCAGAGTCTCAGAGTCAGAGTCTCAGAGTCAGAGTTTCAGAGTCAGAGTCTCAGAGTCAGAATCAGAGTCTCAGAGTCAGAGTCAGAGTCTCAGAGTCAGAGTCTCAGAGTCAGAGTCTCAGAGTCAGAGTCAGAGTCTCAGAGTCAGAGTCTCAGAGTCAGAGTCTCAGAGTCAGAGTCAGAGTCTCAGAGTCTCAGATTCAGAGTCTCACCCTCAGAGCCAGAGTCAGAGTCTCAGAGTCAGAGTCTCAGAGTCAGAGTCAGAGTCTCAGAGTCAGAGTCAGAGTCTCAGAGTCAGAGTCTCAGAGTCAGAGTCTCAGAGACAGAGTCAGAATCTCAGAATTTCATGAAATAATTTAAAAAAAATGCGTGGGGCTCCGCGCAATTTCTATGTCTAGCCAGGTACAGCTAAGCAGCTGGGGGCTGGAATCCGCAGCGCAGGGATGCCCAAGCTTTCTGGGCACCCCCCGCTGCAAATTGCAGCCCGCAGCCGTCCCAGAAGATGGCGCGTTCATTGAAGCACCATCCTCTGGCGCTGAACCCCGCTCTTCCAGCGGCCCTGGTGGCGGTGGCACGCTGGGTAATAAAGAGGTTAGGGCCAGCTTTGTATTATCAGCTGGCCCTAAGCCCGAAATTTATGGCGGTCATGCCAATATTAGACATGACGGCCATGAATTTATATTAAATTGTTTTAAAAAAAACACAAAACAGAGAAAAATTTTTATTAGAAATAAAAAAAAAAGCCATTAGGGACTCCATCTTTAATTAAAAAAATCCTCTTCCGTCCGACGCAGTCCAAAACGCGATGTCCTCTCTGCTCATCCCTGTGCATAGATATAGATGTCTATGCACAGGGAATGAGCAGACTGAGAACAATCTCAGCTCTGCTACATCAGGTAGAAGGCGGGCTCTAGGACCCTGGAGCTGCGGCAGCCAGCACACAGAGCAGACAGGACTCTTATCTGTGCGAGTTTCCCAGCGATTACTTGCAAAGTAAAGGAGTCCAATGCAAATAAATGGCAAAACAAGGATTGCTTCAGGCTGAAGCTTCCGAGACACATCTGCGATTTGTAAATCTCACACTACTCGCTATTACTTGCTTCCCCATTTATTAACATTGGACTCGCTAGACTCGCAACGAGTAGCGAGTCCTGTGCTCGGACTCGCTAGAGTCAAGCGATTCCGAGTACCGTATATACTCGTGTATAAGCCGAGTTTTTCAGCCCAAAAATTGGGCTGAAAAGTCCCCCCCTCGGCTTATACACGGGTCATACGGTATGCTGTGTGGGGGGGGGCTGTGACCGGGGGCTGGAGGAGGCAGGAGGGGGCCGCGGTGACCGCATGCGGTCACGTGGGGCCGCCTCATTAGTGCAATGAATATGCACGGCATCCCCCCGTCCATCAGCGGCGGGGGGATGCCGTGCATATTGCACTGCACAGCCCCCCTCCTTAATATGGCTCCCCCGGTAGTAATAAACAGCCCCCCCTCCTTATCACGTCCCCCCCAGGCTGCGGCAGCTGTTAAAATAACAAACACTGTATACATCACCTTCCGACGCAGCTCTCCGCTCCTCCGGTCCTGTGCCCTCCGCTCGCCGGCTTCTTCTTCCTTGATGTGCCGGTGTCATGTGACCGGGCGCAGGAGATGACGTCATTTCCTGCGCGCGGTCACAGAAGTCGGCACATCAAGGAAGAAGAAGCCGGCGAGCGGAGGGCAGAGGACCGGAGGAGCGGAGAGCTGCGTCGGAAGGTGATGTATACAGTGTTTGTTATTTTAACAGCTGCCGCAGCCTGGGGGGGACGTGATAAGGAGGGGGGGCTGTTTATTACTACCGGGGCTGCTGGATACTACACTGGGGCTGCAATACCACTGGGGCTGCTGTATACAGGGGCTGTATACTACCACTGGGGCTGCAATACCACTGGGGCTGCTGTATATAGGGGCTGCAGTACCACTGGGGCTGCAATACCACTGGGGCTGCTGTATACAGGGGCTGTATACTACCACTGGGGCTGCAATACCACTGGGGCTGCTGTATATAGGGGCTGCAGTACCACTGGGGCTGCAATACCACTGGGGCTGCTGTATACAGGGGCTGTATACTACCACTGGGGCTGCTGTATATAGGGGCTGCAGTACCACTGGGGCTGCAATACCACTGGGGCTGCTGTATACAGGGGCTGTATACTACCACTGGGGCTGCAATACCACTGGGGCTGCTGTATATAGGGGCTGCAGTACCACTGGGGCTGCAATACCACTGGGGCTGCTGTATACAGGGGCTGTATACTACCACTGGGGCTGCAATACCACTGGGGCTGCTGTATATAGGGGCTGTATACTACCACTGGGGCTGCAATACCACTGGGGCTGCTGTATATAGGGGCTGCAGTACCACTGGGGCTGCAATACCACTGGGGCTGCTGTATACAGGGGCTGTATACTACCACTGGGGCTGCTGTATATAGGGGCTGCAATACCACTGGGGCTGCAATACCACTGGGGCTGCTGTATATAGGGGCTGCTGTATACACCACTGGGGCTGCAATACCACTGGGGCTGCTGTATACAGGGGCTGCAATACCACTGGGGCTGCAATACCACTGGGGCTGCTGTATATAGGGGCTGCTGTATACACCACTGGGGCTGCAATACCACTGGGGCTGCTGTATATAGGGGCTGCAATACCACTGGGGCTGCTGTATATAGGGGCTGCAATACCACTGGGGCTGCAATACCACTGGGGCTGCTGTATACACCACTGGGGCTGCAATACCACTGGGGCTGCTGTATACAGGGGCTGCAATACCACTGGGGCTGCAATACCACTGGGGCTGCTGTATATAGGGGCTGCTGTATACACCACTGGGGCTGCAATACCACTGGGGCTGCTGTATATAGGGGTGCAATACCACTGGGGCTGCAATACCACTGGGGCTGCTGTATATAGGGGCTGCAATACCACTGGGGCTGCAATACCACTGGGGCTGCTGTATATACGGGCTGCTGTATACACCACTAGGGCTGCAATACCACTGGGGCTGCTGTATATAGGGGCTGCAATACCACTGGGGCTGCTGTATATACCACTGGGGGCTGCTGTATATTATACTGCTGGGGCCTGTATACCACTGCTGGGGGCTGTATACCTGTGCTGGGGTCCACCCTCGGCTTATACGCGAGTCAATAGATTTTCCCAGGTTTTGGGGGCAAAAGTAGGGGGGTCGGCTTATACACGGGTCGGCTTATACACGAGTATATACGGTAATTTAGGATTCGCCCATCACTAAAGCCTAACTACATGTTACCAGGCCTCATTGTATTCCTTAACTGCTGCCATTGCCCACAATGTGTGGATACTCTCCCCTATATTTATACCAGAAACATTCACACAGTAATCACAATTTGGTTTTTAGTGGTCAAATTGAAGACTCAAATGTGTGGTTAAATTAAATTTTAAAATTTCGTAAATAAACCACAAAAAAAACAAATTACACAGGCCAGTTAGCCCACAAGCCAAAATATATTTTACACAAATAAACAATGGCAAATGTGTTTGTGAAATCAAGAATAAGTCCAGACGGCCAGCTCAGTGTATTCACTAGTAGTGTCCCCCATCCTCATCATCCTCCTCTGTTGGCTCTGACAATGCCTCAACCCCCCCCCCCTTTCATGGCAGCCCCGCCCTGCCTGAGAGCGTCCATATCGTCTAGCACGTCTTGTTGGGGGAGTTGGGGTACGGGGCCGGGGCAGTCTCCTCACACGCTGTTGTGGTTGGGCGGGCGCAAGGGGCCAAACGGTGTTCCTCTGTGGGGGCGGAATGGCACACCCCCATTGCAGGGCCCCATCTACGCCCGCATCAAGGACACGATCGAAGACCCTCTGAGCGATGAGCCTCTGCTCCGGCTCCATCTTGTCGAGCCTGTCGCTGACATGGAGGGCGTAACTAGAAATGTGGGTCAGTTGCTCATCCAAAAGGACACGCCTGGCCCAGGTGCCCAGCTCGGTCTCCAGTGGGGCTGGTCTTCGCCTGCGCCGAATAACTGAGCCTCACCAGCGACATGCTCGTCCACAATGGAGATGGGCTGCTCAGGGGCCTGTGGAAACAAAAGGAAAAAAATACATAACATCAATACCACAAAGCAGCATCATTTATGACAATTTGCCAGAGCCCAACACTATCCCCAACACCACACAACACACCAGCACCCAGACAACCAACATAGACCGGAAATTATCAAGGCTAGGGTGCCGAACACCTGCACGTGTCATGTATACTCACCTGTGGCATCAAACTCACTGGGCCCTAAACATACATTGTTAACATTCACTATGGTTTAAGCTCAAATTGATATGTGACCACAGGAGAATAATGCTGGCTGTAATACAGTGCACGGCCATGTGCCTAGGCCAGACCTAACAACTTAATTAACAAACAATGGGCTGGCTCCAGAAAACATACACTACATGGTCCAAAGGCCACACACATGTGTGGGTTCAAAAGTTACTATATATTGCTGTGACTGACATCAAGTACACCTAATCAGCATTGGGGTTAATATGAGAATCAATACAGAAATCATCCATGTTAGTTTATTGTTACGGACATGGAGAAGGGCTGTTTGAGAAGATTTCTGATTTAATGAGCAAAGCCCCTGAGGCCACATACCACATCAATAAATGGTTTGAAAGGAGATTTTATGAAATATAGAGTTGGGTTGTGAGAAAGCATGCAGACAAGCACACCTGTGCCGCAAACATTGTGGACCACCACCGTAACACAATTAATCACCTCCTGCGGCGCAGAGTGGTCTTGGGCAGGGCCTACAGGGGACGCGGGAAGGGGGTTGTTGGTTCTCGTATCACGCGAGCTCCCATGGCCATGGGTGAAGGTGAGGAGGTCATAGTACCATAATTTTGGCCTAGCGACCTCCTCACCTCCAGCCTCCGACCGACGCCTTGTGTACTCCAGGTGAGCCCGCGTGAACGAGGCCTGCAGGTTCTTAATTTTCTCAGCCACCTTCGCCGCGTCCCACCTCTTGACGTCTCTGGGGTAGAGCCGATTGGCCAGCTCGATAAGAGGCCTGTAGGCCGCTGCCCGCGCTGCCTGATTACGATACTCAGGCAGCGATGTGCGCCACAGGCACTCGTGTCCTTGATACATTGTGAGGAGCTGGGTCACAAAATCCCCGTACCCGTCCGGCATCTGTGTGAAAAATCAAAAAAAAAACTTACAGAAATATAAGCAACAGAGACCATCAAAGCCATGCATGGCCCAAAATTAAGATATTGCGTGGCTATATGCAGGTGCTTAGGGGCATCAAGCATGTGGTTTACATGTATGTTTGTCTGTGGGACACCCTTTGTCCATGTGCAATATATCAGCTAGGGTACACATGTTTTGACGGATATTGTTCCCTACATATGTTGACAAAGGCACATGGGGCCACGAGGATTACACCCAAACAACCAAAATAACAACATAGCAAAACAAGGGGACAGGGAACATGGTGGCAGGGGCACATGTGGACCCGGCCCTGGTGGGTCAACTGTCATGTAGGTCCTTGGCACAATGTGAAAGGTTTGCCCTGTGTAAAATGAAGAATGGCTGTCTGACACAGCAGCAGACGCTGAGGCTTGCGCACAACAACATCATCAACTCCCCCTTACACCCATGCACACCCTACAGTAGGACATGCAACAACCACCCCCGGCCCTCACTTTCTGACATTGCAGGCCAATAAGGAAAACGAGAATTACTGGGCCCAAGCAGCCCATAATACTTGCCCTACAAACAACAATACTCCAATGTATGGAATACATAACCATATTTGGACACAAAATTTAGACATGGCTATTGCCTATAGGTAACAAGCCTTTACCATAGCAGGAACACAATATATACATGAAGCACATACCACTATGTCCGGAGACACACAGTCTAAGCGGCATGTGGCAGACACACAGCCTAAGTGGCATGTGGCAGACACACAGCCTAAGCGGCATGTGGCAGACACACAGCCTAAGCGGCATGTGGCAGACGCATCTGTGTTATGCAAAAATGCATGGCAAGGAAAAAGCATGTGAGATAACCTACCATCAGACCAACAGAGAACGGATCACTGTACACCACTAGCTCAATGCACATGGACGTCTGGACAGGGTCTGGTCGGCATTGGCTGATATTTATACTCACCCACACCAATCAGACCACACGAATTAGGCACATTATGAGCCTACACCTGTGAACAGCCCTAGTGGCAGCTGATTAGGAAGAATGTAAACGTCCTGATTGGTTGCGGCTCCTTGAAAAGCAGTTCAGCCCGGTGGACGTTACACTTGCTGGCCAGAGTCATTAAGTAAGTATTTGTGGGCAGACATGAATGTAGCGGCGTGGGGGGCTGAGGCGCATGATTTGCTTGAGTAACGCAATAGACTACTGTAGCAGCCGCCGTGGTGATATTAGTTTGGTGACTACATTTGCGTTGCATGCTGCTGATTAATTCACATGTTGCACAGACTTTGCCATATTGACATTTACACATTTGTGTGTTTGTTTCCATTCGCCATGCAGGATAATGGCTGCTGGAATGGAGACTGTAATGTCGTACAGATGTGCACAGCAATGAAAATATCATACTGCTTGGGGTGAACACACACTGGGACCAACATGGCTAGGATCAGACATGGCTTTGATGCGTGACGCAGCAGAGATTGAGCAGATGTGGATCTCACCCTTGCAAACACATGTGTGACGAATTCCCTACTTGATGAGTCATGTGTAATCTGGTTCATGACATCTGTGATTACTCACCCTGCAAGGCTGTGGTACGTTGTTACTTACTGACTGTTGTGTAAATATAAATGGTATGCTCCATTGTTTTGTGACATGTATAGGCGATATTTGTTGTGACACATGTCCCTTTTTAACACAGATAGGTCCAGATGGGATACTTTCTGCCAGTCAACAAAGTGTTTAAGGATGGGCGGCCCTGAACAGTGAGCAAGTTCCGTTTGTTTATCGTCCACTATTGGTTGCTGGCCTTGCATGGTTCCCAAGGATGTGTGTTGTTGGAGGGCTTACATTTGGTTTGCTATAGTTTGTAATCCAAATATTGTGTGGCTTGCTTTACATGCAAACATGTCCCCATATTGTTGTATGTACTGATGTTTTATTTTCTCATATACAGGTGCTGACACCAAGGATGCAGAATATACATAATCGACATGTTATTGTGGCTCTTGCGTTGGTGGAAGAGCAAATGTGGCTTGAGGATCAGTATGACCGGTTGATGCGTCGCAGACAACGGCGGCTGTGGAGCCGGGATTGGCTTCGCCGCAGGGAGACCCGGGACCACATGCAGTTTGTGCGTGAGCTGGAGAATAACAATCCAAATGATTACCGAAACTACCTCCGGGTGTCCGAGGACTCTTTCACCTTCCTTCTGGAGCGCGTGAGGCCACTGATAGCCCATCAGGACACTATTATGCATCGATCGGTATCAGCTGAGGAGCGGTTGGCTATTACTTTGCGGTTTCTGGGTACAGGGCAGTCAATGACATCCCTCACATACAAGTCACTTGTCTCCCTGTCCCTGCTGAGCCGCCTGATCCCTGAGACGTGTGAGGCCATCTGGAGTGCTCTGCAGCCATCCTTCCTAAAGTTGCCACAAACAGCCGCAGAATGGATGGAAGTAGCCTGAGGCTTTGAAAGCCGGTGGAACTTCCCAAACTGTGGCGGGGCCTTGGATGGTAAGCACGTGAGGATTACTAAACCCCCCAACTCCGGGCTCTTTGTTTTACAATTACAAAGGGTATTTTAGTATAGTCCTCATGGCCCTAGTGGATGCGAACTATGAGTTCCTCTACGTGGACGTTGGAATGAACGGGCACAACTCCGATGGGGGTGTGTTTGCACACTGCTCCTTGGCATAACAACTAAGGACCGGTGGGCTGAACTTTTCCTCAAATGAAGAGACGAGCCATCATCTCAACTTTGTGTTTGTGGCAGATGAAGCATTCCCACTTCAGGCACACCTACTGCGGCCATATCCCCAGAGGACCCTTACTTCTGAGCGACGCATTTTCAATTACCGGGTTTCCCGGGCCCGCTGTGTGGTTGAAAATGCGTTTGGGATCATGGCGAATACATTCCGGGTTTTTCATACGCCTCTGCATATGAAACTGGAGTCTATTGACGCGGTAGTGCTGGCCTGCTGTGTGCTGCATAACTTCCTGCGTCGTAGGGATAGAGCATCATACACGCCAGGAGGTTCTGTAGATAATGCAGACGCCACAACAGGGGAGGTCCGTCCAGGGTCTTGGCGTGATGTTGACCATGGTGTGGCGCCACTCCAGCCGCTGAGCCATGGTCGCACTCAGCAGGAGGCCAGGGACAGTAGAGATGCATACTGCTCCTACTTTAATGGCTCTGGTGCAGTGGGCTGGCAGAACCAGCACATCTAGTGTGAGGGGTTCTGGGTGCTCATAAAAAGGTTGCCATGGTGGTAACAGCAGGGTTGCTGCACCATGGTGATTTTGGTTTTGGTTCTTTAATTGTGAGCACAGGTTTTAGTTAGTTAGTTAGTTTAGGTTTTATTTGTGTCATGTGTGTGCTGCACACGGTATCATTTTTTGTGCTTTTGTGACCCAAAAATTATATTTGTTTACAATGTCACATGCTGCTTGAATGTCCATTGTGTTTCCTTTCTGTATCTGTTATTTACTTTTTCAAGTTCATTCTTTAAAAGTAAAAATACAATATTTTATTCTTGGATCCAAATTACTCTGTGTGAGCCTGATGACTTTGGGAGGGAGGACAGTGTGATCAAGGTTTGGGTTGTGGCCAGTGCTGTCACACACATTGGCACCTATGGATGGGTATGACACACAATATGTGTGGGTGCCCATGAGGTATGTGAATGTTTTTGGTCAACAGTCTATGTGACAAATGTGTGTACTTAACCCTTGTGTTATGGTGTAGGCAGAGGGTCACCTGGACACAACACATTGATGCAGCACATCATATTATTGTCAGGTGGGTTTAAGTACGTAGTCACACACATCATGGATATGTGGCATGTGAGCTGCTCAAGGGCATTGACATCTGTTACCACATATGTGATTGCCATTGGACCTCTATTCACACATTGCTATCCAGACACACACATAGGACAACACTTAGTTTACAAAACGCACAGACTGTGACTGTGTGCTGTAAGCCGCTACTGTGTGTCGCCTAAGCGTCACCTAGCACAATCGCCACTCTCCGCTATGTCACAAGCGCTTAGTCCGCGTGACAATGCAAACACTTCTACTACGCCCACATAGCCCAACACTGATTTTTTTTATACGCACGGAGTGTGTGACTGTAAACCGCTCCTATGTGACGCATAACCATCCCCTTAGCTCAATATCGCCACACTCCGTCATGTCACAAGCGCTTATTCCGTGCGACAGTCCAAACACTGCTACGTCACTCACGTCTCCGCCATCCGCCCTTCGCGCCGTGCCCAATCAGAACACTATTGTGTTGGCCAATGGTTGTCGTTTGGGCGCGGAGTGATGGACTGTGGCACGCCTACGTGTTTTCCCTGCTGCCCCAGGTCCGCCCATATTACCTTGTTGTAGCGGCGTGTAAATGAGGGACGGTGCTCTGCAGAAGGTAACTTGAGGCACCCTGCGGTGTATCCAGAGATAGATTAAACCTTCTGTAGAGCACCTTGTACCGTTTTCAACCGTTGGTACGTGCTCGTTAACGTGAAGCACCCGGTTGTTTCTAACCTTCTGTAGCGGTGTCTAAAGGTACCATAACAGATATTCTTCACAGAGATCCAGTAATGTGATCGTATACAAGGACGAAACGTACAGAGGTCTCCCTGACTTGTCTGTAATGTGTGAGGAGACGGCACCGATATCACTTCCACATCCCACTATCTTCATGGTGGTCGCTTCTCTCAGCCGGTATATACAGAGGAACGTCATCGTCACCCCATAAACCATCATTCACCATTATGGGAATATACATTGGATTTCATTTTACATACAAAAACAATTTCTCAGAAAAAGTATATACAGATGTAGAAAAGCAAAATGAGAAAAACAAAATGTGTGACTACAAATTTAAATAAATTATTAAAAAATGTACCGTATATACTCGTGTATAAGCCGACCCGTGTATAAGCCGACCCCCCTACTTTTGCCCCCAAAACCTGGGAAAATCTATTGACTCGCGTATAAGCCGAGGGTGGACTCCAGCACAGGTATACAACCCCCAGCAGTGAGGTATACAGCAGCCTCCCCAGTGGTAGTATACAGCAGCCTCCCCAGTGGTAGTATACAGCAGCAGCCCCAGTGGTAGTAAACAGCAGCCCCAGAGGTATATGCAGCCCCAGAGGTATATGCAGCCCCAGAGGTGTATACAGCAGCCCCAATATACAGCAGCCCCAGTGGTATTGCAGCCCCAGTGGTATTGCAGCCCCTATATACAGCAGCCCCAGTGGTATTGCAGCCCCAGTGGTATTGCAGCCCCTATATACAGCAGCCCCAGTGGTATTGCAGCCCCAGTGGTGTATACAGCAGCCCCTATATACAGCAGCCCCAGTGGTATTGCAGCCCCAGTGGTGTATACAGCAGCCCCTATATACAGCAGCCCCAGTGGTATTGCAGCCCCAGTGGTACTGCAGCCCCTATATACAGCAGCCCCAGTGGTATTGCAGCCCCAGTGGTATTGCAGCCCCTATATACAGCAGCCCCAGTGGTATTGCAGCCCCAGTGGTATTGCAGCCCCTATATACAGCAGCCCCAGTGGTATTGCAGCCCCAGTAATGCAGGGCCCCTATATACAGCAGCCCCAGTGGTATTGCAGCCCCAGTAATGCAGGGCCCCTATATACAGCAGCCCCAGTGGTAGTATACAGGCAGCCCCAGTAATGCAGGGCCCCCCCCTCATGCTCCGGTCTCCTGTAAAGCAAATTATACTTATCAGTGCCCGCTGCCGTCCGCGCCCGCATCTGCCGACATCCCGATCCTCCGTCTTCATGCATCTTCTTCCTGTTTCCTGTGCGCGTCGCCGGTAATGACGTCATTGCCTGCGACGCGCACAGAAGCAGGAAGAAGATGAATGAAGATGGAGGATCGCATGTTGGCAGCGGCGGGCGCGGACGGCAGCGGGCACTGATAAGTTTAACTTGCTTTACAGGTGACCGGAGCATGAGGGGGGGGGGCCCTGCATTACTGGGGATGCGGGGGCTGCTGTATAACGCTGTATACAACAGCCCCCGCACTGACTCGCGTATAAGCCGAGGGGGGTACTTTTCAGCCCAATTTTTGGGCTGAAAAACTCAGCTTATACGCGAGTATATACGGTATTTCTTTGTTTCTTAGATGTAACAGAAGTGACATTAATTCCCATCTGGAGGAGATGAGGCCGAGCTCCGGTCTCTATTACACTCCAGTAACATCACATTATAACCACAGAATTTACATGTCCCCAGTAGGGATGAGCGAGTCCTAAATTACTCGGACTCGCTAGACCCCAACGAGTCCGAGTCAAGGACTCGGGACTCGTTGCGAGTCCAGCGAGTCCAATGTTAATGAATAGGGAATCGAGTAATAGCGAATAAAGCGATTTACAAATCGCTGACGAGTCTCTGAAAGTGAGCGAGTCCAAACTCGCTGGTTTTTCTCTTATTTGGAGCCGATGATGCTAGGGGGAAGCGATTCTCCTGTGCACACACAAAGAGGAAACGACTCGCTCTGACAGGCGCACACACAGAGCAATCCATTCCCCAGAGAGATCATGGCCGGCCGTGTCACTGTCAACACGCTTCTTTTGATTCCTCTGGTGGAGGCTCGGCCACTGCTATGGCTCCCAACAGACCCTGACTATGGTGATAACATCATGAGGACTACTGCCTGGAGAGAGATCGCCCAAGTGATGTTCCCTGCGTTCCATCTGAGTGGCCATGATGAGCAGAGCAATATGAGTAAGTTAAATGAGTTCACCCGTTATATATTGGATTTACTGTATATATACTCGTGTATAAGCCGACCTGTGTATAAACCGACCCCCTATTTTTGCCCCCAAAAACTGTGAAAACATATTGACCGCCATCCTGGTATACAGCGGCTATCACTGGTAGACAGCCCCCCAGTAGAGTATACAGCTCCCCCTGCAGAGTATACAGGCCCCCAGATGGGTATACATGCCCCCATATTATGGTATACAGGCAGGGGCGGACTGGCCCAGGTGCCTGGGGGGCAATTGCCTCCCAGGCCGGCGTATTTTCCCCTATTTTGGGCCGCCTGGACCATGAAAAGGGCTTCCGCCCGCACGGGTTATGCGGCTGCAGGAGCATGAAGCAGCGCATGACCCCGAAGCAGCAGGCGGAACCGCAAGCTCCTGGCCGCGCGATGACGTCATCAGCGCGCGGCTGCGGATGGGAGCGAGCCCTAGGAGATTGCGGGAGCTGCGGTGACTGTGAGGCGGCCGCCAGTCATCACTTCCCCCCCACCCCCGTCCTCACCTGTGTCGGACCGGTGAGGGAGGGCTGGCACCCAAACTGTAGGGTGCCAGTCAGTCCCTGTATACAGGGCCCTCAGTGGGTCTACAGCCCCCCAGCAGTGGGTATACAGGGCCCCCAGCAGTGGGTATACAGGGTCCTCGTGGGTATACAGGCCCCCCATAGCAGGGTATACAGGACCCTCAATGTGTTATCATGCGCCGTCGCATAGTTGCCTATATTTGGATGGGGTCACAACAGTACACTTAGTTTAAGGGCTGGTGCTCCTGGCTCTTACGGCCAGGGGGTTGGGTGTATATTAATACCACTAATGAGCAGAGTCTGGTGCCCGCACTATTACCTTCTCGATGCGTCGACATGTGTCCTGCCTCATTTGTGATAGTGTCCACATGAGCTCAATGTCCGTAATGCTGTTGATGATGTTCGACACTGTCGTGTCACTGTGCCTTGTATACACATTACACACACAACATGAATAAAATGTTATTGTTGATTTGTACACAAACCTTTGGTGTTTCAAATATTACACATGTCTAAACCCGGTTTGAAATAATTTCACAGTTGACCATCTTCAAAAACGCTGGAAGAGCTGCCGCGATCAGCATAAGAAACAGCATCGCAAGATCGCAGAGGGGGACCCGGGAGTAGCAAATGAGCTGATCTACAAACACTATGACCGGCTGTCCTTCCTTGGACCGGTGGCCCGTATGCCAAGGTATGTGTCTGCAGCACTGTTGTCTACTATTATTATTATTTATTTATATAGCGCCATTAGGTTCCATGGCACTTTACATGAGGATAATGGTTAACTACAAAAAACAGTAAAGTAAGACAATCAGGTCGTACAGGTACAAGAAGAGAGGACCTTGTCCACGAGGGCACACAGTGTACGTATGAAGCTCTATAATGAGTGTGCTGGTTTACATACCCACACTGGGGTTTGTTTCTGCCATGGTGCAACAGATTTCTATTACCTTTGGCAATGATCCAGGACATACACATTTATAGTCACATTGTGACGTTGGGACAAATAAGCAGGGTGGGCAGACACAATGTTCCGTGACCTCACAATTAGCTGTTATTGTTGGCATGTTTGTGGAACAAAGCCATGTTCTTCCCTGCAATGGCCTCTAAGGTGTGTGGCCTTGTCTGGTTTGCCTGTCATAAGCCTCATTTGTATCAGTTCCTAATGGCCTCGACTTGCATAAGGGCCACATACATCCCTACACATTTAGTTGTGGGTGTTTTTTTCGGCTAAATAACGTTGCAAGGATATACCCCTTTTGCACTAAACTGTTTGTACACCATCCCAGATTGTTGACACATTCACACACATTTCAGAACACACCCTGTATCACTACAAATATGTGTGGTTCAGTTTTCCCATGGGTTTATTTGGGGCTGCAAGGTGATGGTGTAGATATTAGGGCCCACATGTCAATTTTAGTTTTTTTGTCGTTAACTCATGGCCACATTACGAATCCTCCGGAAAACATAGTGTATTAATGCTGTATAAAATCAAACTAAAGAGGGCCATATTTTAAGTGCAACAGGCTTTTATGTCCAACGTCCTTTAGGAAACCCGAGGTTTGTCCTTGCTGCTCCCGGTTTTTTGTTCGGCCCCGTTGGAATAATTGTAAAACTGTCCATCTGTGCATACCACCTTGTTTGGCACCAACGATGTGTGACCTGCTGCTCAAAAACAACCCCATACTCTATGTCCATTACAGTCGTTTCAAATCCCAAGCCATCTGTTTGGTGTGTTTTATTTACCAAGATATTCCTGATTAGCATACATGGCAGCAAAAAGAAGTGTAGGCCACTAACGCCAAATGCTCATGTGTCACCTATGCTGCATGACTCCATTTCCTGTCTTGCTCACCTGCCCTATAGATCTGGGTTATGTGCATTGAGACCAAGGCCGTCCACACTGTGTGTTTTTGTGTCCATCTGATGGCAAACAACCCTGAATAATGTGTTAGCCTCACAGTGTCAGGCTATAGCTTTGTCCACATAAAGTTTCCACAAAAAGTCTAAACAATAGTTGTGGCCACTAATATGTCTTCAAGTGACTAAATAGCTGTCCTGCCTAAGGCAGGGCACAGTGTAATAGTGCGGACAAATTTTAAAATTTGTAATGTAATGGCAAAAAATCGTGGAGCAACAGTACCCACACATAGAATATAGTTTGAGGCATGAGCCAAAAATGTCATTAATTTATTTGCTGCAATTCCATCTTAAGGGCAACAATGAAAAGACACAGAATACACAGATACACTGAGTCAAAAAAGCGTGCACATGTTATGTTTGGCCTATGGTTTTGTTTCCAAACGCAACCCATTCACCAAATGTTTTTTATATTTACCCACAGAGCTGCTCACTATCGGAGGCGGCGTCGTCACCCGCCAGCAGAGCTGCCTGAGGAGGGGAGGGAGGCCCCTCAACCCCCACCAGATGAGGAGGAGGGAGTAGCACCACCACCTCCGCCACCACCACCGCCACCACCACCACCACCACCACCACCGCCACCACCACCACCACCCCACCACCACCTTTGGGGCCGCAGATACAAGAAGAGGAGGATGAAGGGCCACACCAGCGCCCTCCAGTGCCGACTGCCAGCAGCAGTGTGGGGAGTCACTGGAACCCCAGCAGCCCTGCTCTGATCCCGGGGGCACCACAAGACCGCAGAGGACAGTGTAGTGCTGACTTTGCCCGCAGTCTCATACCGTTCTTGGATGACATTCCATTCGAGAGACGACTGCGGGCATGGTCAGCAATACACATTGTCCTCGATGCGTGTAGGCCCCCAAACAACCCTGGGCAGGTGTTTGCTTTTTTGGAGGAGTGGAGGCTCAGCAGATCAAACATCCTGGAGAGGGCCACACCCCGGGACAGGTATGTGGCGACCCAGAGGTGGTGTCCAACAATGAGGGGCCTACCAAGCCAAGGCCAACCGGCCCAGATGCCCCAGCCTACAGGCTTCCAACCACTGGGTGAGGTACTGCATGGGGCCCTGGACCTCCTCAACGACCAGGGTGATGGTGCCACGTTACAGGCAAGCCCGGAGGATGCGGCAACCTACCACCAGCTGTAGACCCCTTTTTTTTTTTGTTTATTTTTTGTTCCTGTGCATTGCACAATTTCTTTGTTATCTTATTATTTGTTTTTACTAAGTTATAACCAAAAAAAAAAAAAAAAAAATTCTGACATCTTTGCCATTATGGCGGAATAATACCCAGTTTACAAAAACTGCTTTGTGTCTGTCTTTTTTCAGGGAATGGATGTGTAGGTTGTTTTGTGGGTGGGCTTAAAGTCATCATCATTATTATAATTATTATTTATTTATATAGCACCGATAGGTTCCATGGCGCTTTACATGAGGATAACGTACACAAGGACAAGTACAATAAACATAGACAATAAGGTCATACAGGTACAAGAGGAGAGGACACTGTACGCATGGGCTCACATTCTACGAGGGGTGGGTGGGGATACAATAGGGTGGGGAAGGTGTCGGTCGTGGGGCGTGTAGCGGGGTGTCATGGCAGGTTTTAGGCCTCTCGGAAGAGTGAGTCTTTAGGTGTTTCTTGAAGGTTCCCAGGGTAGGCGAGTGACTGATGAGGTGGGGCATCGAGTTCCAGAGCATGGCGGATGCCCGGGAGAAATCCTGTATGCGGTTGTGGGAAGAGGAGATGAGGGGGGAGTGTAGGAGAAGTTCTTGGGATGAACGCAGGTTGCGTGAGAGATGGTATCGGGAGATCATGTCGGAGATGTATGGTGGGGATAGGTTGTGTAAGGCTTTGAATGTCATGGTCAGTGTTTTAAAGTGAGCTCTCTGTGGGGCGGGGACCCAGTGAAGGGCTTGGCAGAGGGGGTAGACAGGGGAGTAGCGTGAGGACAGATGGATTAGTCGGGCAGCAGAGTTTAGTATAGATTGGAGAGGTGAAAGAGAGTTGGCAGGGAGGCCTGTGCGAAGGAGGTTCCAGTAGTCAAGGCGGGAGATGATGAGGGCATTAATGAGTGTTTTAGCAGTGTGAGGGTTGAGTAACGAGCAAAATCTTGAAATATTTTTGAGTTGGAGTCACAGTGACTTGGTTAGGAACTCGAGGTGGGCCTTGAAGGAGAGGGAGGAGTCAAGGATTACCCCGAGACATTTGACGTGGGGGACAGGGGAGAGAGAGCATCATTAGCAAGTACTGTACGGGCCGCATGGAGCATGAAGTCACCTTGGTTACTAAGTGTAAAATCATGACTCCACATACAAATGTTGCTGACAAATAAACAGTGCCTGTGTTTGGGGGGTTACTTAATGCCTCGCTATGGCAACAAGACTAGGAACACACATGTGAGAGGCTGGGACATCTACCTGCTACACATCGCGTCTACGCGTTTTCTACAGAGCGTACAGTGGGACCCTTCACCAGGCTACAGCAGGATGATAGTACAAGCAACGCCGACGATGCAAGCATAGGCTTGTTGACTAAAAAAATTAGCTCAAGGGGCTGTTTCCCATTTTTGTTATAAATGTAGGCCTAAGGGCCATAAAAAGCTTGTTAGCCAGGTTGTCTCCCAAAGCATGATAAGCTTGTTAGCCTGGGTGGCTCAAAAAATTAGCCCAAGGGGCTGTTTCCCATTTTTGTTATAAATGTAGGCCTAAGGGCCATAAAAAGCTTGTTAGCCAGGTTGTCTCCCAAAGCATGATAAGCTTGTTAGCCTGTGTGGCTCGAAAAATTAGCCCAAGGGGCTGTTTTGCATTTTCGGTATAAATGCAGGCCTAAGGGCCATGAGCAGCTTGTTAGCCATGGTGGCTCCAAAAATTAGCCCAAGGGGCTGTTTTGCATTTTTGTTATAAATGTAGGCCTAAGGGCCATAAAAAGCTTGTTAGCCAGGTTGTCTCCCAAAGCATGATAAGCTTGTTAGCCTGTGTGGCTCGACAAATTAGCCCAAGGGGCTGTTTCCAATTTTTGGTATAAATGTAGGTCTAAGGGCCATACAAAGCTTGTTAGCCAGGGTGTCTCCCAAACCATGATAAGCTTGTTAGCCTGGGTGGCTCAAAAAATTAGCCCAAGGGGCTGTTTTGCATTTTCGGTATAAATGCAGGCCTAAGGGCCATGATCAGCTTGTTAGCCATGGTGGCTCTAAAAATTTGCCCAAGGGGCTGTTTGGCAATTTGGGTATAAGTGCAGGCCTAAGGGCCATGATAAGCCTCTTAGGCTGGGTGTTTCCAAAAATTAGCCCAAGGGGCTGTTTTGCATTTTGGGTATAAATGCAGGCCTAAGGGCCATGATAAGCCTCTTAGGCTGGGTGTTTCCAAAAATTAGCCCAAGGGGCTGTTTTGCATTTTGGGTATAAATGCAGGCCTAAGGGCCATGAGCAGCTTGTTAGCCATGGTGGCTCCAAAAATTAGCCCAAGGGGCTGTTTTGCATTTTGGGTATAAATGCAGGCCTAAGGGCCATGATCAGCTTGTTAGCCATGGTGGCTCCAAAATTTAGCCCAAGGGGCTGTTTGGCATTTTGAGTGTAAATGCAGGCCTAAGGGCCATGATAAGCCTCTTAGGCTGGGTGTCTCCAAAAATTAGCCCAAGGGGCTGTTTTGCATTTTGGTTATAAATGCAGGCCTAAGGGCCATGATCAGCTTCTTAGCCAGGGTGGCTCAAAAAATTAGCCCAAGGGGCTTTTAAATGTTTGCTAACAGAAAATAAAGGTTGATTACTTGTGAAAAGGTGTTGTGATGGTTAATGAAACCGAAGTTAAGGTGTAGTGTTGGTTTAAGATGAAGCAGCCTCATTACCAGGTTGCAGGAACATGGTTACGCAAATCGTTACTGGTCTTGTACATACTGCTTGTACCAAAAAGACACAATATAATACAATGATTAATTATATCATATTGATGTTGAACGTGGCACTTCAGCTCTGAGTACTGTCGTCTTCAGGGCTCAAGAAGTCTTGTGAAATCCAGTTCCTATTAAACTTTATTAGAGTAAGCCTGTCTGCATTCTCTGGAGTAAGACGTGTCCTGGTATCAGTTATGATACCCCCAGCGGCACTGAAAACCCGCTCTGATGTCACACTAGCTGCAGGGCATGCCAGCACCTCCAAGGCATACAACGAGAGCTCTGTCCAAGTGTGGAGCTTGGAGACCCAGTAATTAAACGGGACTGCGGCATCAGTCAGGAAGCAGGTACTGTCACTTAAGTATTCTTGTACCATGTTGGTAAGTTTCTGTCTCCGAGAGATGGTTACTGGAGCAACATGGCGCTGCAGGTTCGATGGCTTATTGAACATAGCCCACTTTGCGGACATCTTTCCAGCATCTCTTCTGGACAGCGTGGATGATTGTGCCCCGACCAAAGGCTGCTGTTGCACAGAGTTGCTAACCATGGGCAGAGTGTTGTCTGACGGTGATATTCGAAGCATATTATCCACAAGAACCCTCTTGAAATAGTCAATTGTCAAGCCACGTGGTGACTGAAACAGCAGCGAGGTGAATTTATCTTTATAACGTGGGTCCAGAAAGGTGGCCAACCAGTAGAGGTCGTTGTGCAATATGTTAACCACTCGTGGGTCTTCTAGCAGACAAGTCAACATGAAGTGAGCCATGTGTCCTAAGCTGCATAGAGTCATGTCTTCAGTGTCCTCAGAACGATGTTCAATACCCATTGTATCCGCAAAGTCTGTCTCCGCCTCCTCCTCTCCAGGCCACCCATGGTGGACAGACACAAAGCTGGGGTTGTGAGTACCATCTGGGTTGACATCGGCACCAACAAAAAATAAATCCTCTTCATCGTCTTGCTCCTGTTCCTCCTCAGGAGCCATAGTTGCCTGGTCATACTGGCTCTGCTGGCTAGGTACTGCGCTGTTTAAATCTGGCTCCATAGCCATCTGCTGGGCTCTCAATGCTTCATTTTTCTGATTAATGAGGGATTCTTTCAGCAGACACAGCATGGGTATAGTGACACTGATGATGGACTGATCACCGCTCACCAGTTTTGTGCAGTAGTCAAAATTATCAAGAACCTCAGATGTGTCAGCGATCCACACCCACTCCATTGTACTAATATGTCGTGGCTGACTGCCGGTCTGACGGGCATGTTGCAACTGATACTCGGATATTGCCCTCTGCTGCTCATTGATCCTCGATAACATATGGAATGTCGAGTTCCATCGTGTCGGCATGTCACAAATGAGTCTGTGGTTGGGCAAATTCAATTGCTTTTGAAGCAATGAAAGTTTTCCAACCGCTGTTGACGAATGACGAAAATGTGCACAAACTCGACGCACCTTCTCCAGTAGGTCACATAGCTCTGGGTATGTACGCAGGAATTTCTGCACTACTAGATTCAGCACGTGAGCCATGCAAGGCACGTGCACAAGGTTTCCGAGCTTTAGTGCAGCCACTAGGTTACGACCATTGTCGCTCACCACGAGACCGGTCTGGAGTTGGAGTGGGGATAGCCACTCATCTGTCTGTTCCTTCAGACCTTTCAACAGCTCTACTGCAGTGTGCGGTGTGTGACCTAAACAGATCAGCTTCAGCAGAGCCTGTTGGCGTCTTGCTGAAGCACTGCAGCAAACCTCCCAACTTGGCCGTGATGTTGAGGGCAATTGAGGATTGGTCGAGGAAGCGGAAGATGGGGTAGTGGACATATAGGATGATGCAGAGACCCTGAATGAGGTTGTGCCAGCTATCCGTGGCGTGGGTAGGATGTTTGATGTTACACTAACATCGTTTGGCACACTCTCCACAACGTTGATCCAATGCGCGGTGAGCGAGATGTACCGGCCCTGTCCTGAACTGCTTGTCCACGTGTCCGTAGTAAGGTGTACTTTCCCGGTTACAGCGTTGGTGAGGGCACGCTTGAGGTTGTTAATGACATGCTCATGTAACGCGGGGACGGCACAACGTGAAAAGTAGTGGCGGCTTGGAACCGAGTAGCGTGGTACTGCCACAGCCAAAAGCTCACGGAAAGAGTCTGTACCCACAAGCCTAAACGGCAACATCTCGACTGCTAACAACTTAGCTATCTGGGCATTTATTTTTTTGGCTAATGGGTGGGAAGAGTGGTATTTCTGCTTCCTTTCGTACAGCTGTGTCACTGATAACTGTAAGGATGTTGATGACCGAGAACTGTCTGCACTCGTGTTCAGTCTCTCTGCAACCGCTGCTTGTGATGAGTACATATCAGCTGGACCAGCTTCAGCAACACTTGATTGTGACGGACGTATCTGAGTTACCGTCGCAGTCTTTGGGTCAGATGACACTGTTGTGGAAGGCTGCACTTTTGACCACTGAATAGGGTGCTGACCAGCCATGTGCTTCCGCATACTGCTGGTGCTCTGGTTTCCTTTCCGTGGCCTCTGCTTAGCCTTGCATGGCAGATGGTACAGATGACCACATTTTCTTGAGAAGGCCCATCTTTAAAAAATTTCCACACAGTGGCTGACCGACCTCTAGGCTTGACTGTACTCCCTGAGGGATTACTGAGGCCCACATTTGAAACATTTTGTCCAACAGTTGACAAATTTTGAGCCACAGTGGACACATTTTGGGCAACAGTGGTGACTCTTTCAGTTCTGGTGGGAGGAGTAGGCCTTGGTGCCTTTGTTGGTGGGACATACACACTTTCTTCCTCCGTGCTGCTCTGCTGGCTCTGCATCGCAACATTCCACGTGGGATCAGTTGTCTCATCATCAACCCCTTCCTCTTCTAAATCTTCCCGATAACAAGATAGATTTTGCTCCCCAGATGACAAGTGTGTCACTGTCTCATCATCATCATCCTCCAACTCCTGAGACGGTCTAAGACTTTGCTGAAAGACACGTTCATGTGGCCGGGGTGTCTCTAAAACTTGTCCATGATTGGACAATTCTTCGTCAAGTATCTCATCTACTACGGAGTCTGGCAAACCGGATTCATGTAAAGGATTATATGTACCAAATAAGTCATCTGAGTGACCCATGTCTGTGTCAACATTTTCATGGGGCTGCTGTTGGTCTGAGGAACTGTGAAGAGGTTGTGGATTAGATGACCAGCATGGTATGTACCAACAGTAGACACAGTGCTCAAGGAACCTTGAGTGCTGCAAGAACCTGTTGTTGAGGTCTTGTCTGCCAGCCAAGACGTTAGATGCTGTTCGTCTTCCGGCCTCAATACTCGTTTACTTTCCTGACGGGGAAAGTTAGACAGGAGGAACGATCGATCAATCTCGTCTGTCTGCCCGAACTGGTGGATAGTTGGCCACGACTACCAATGCCTGTACCTCTTCCCTGTCCCTTAGCAAGACTTTTTTTGGGATTTGTTTTTTTGTGTGACATTTTATAATTTCTGGTGGCTTTCTGGGGGCTTGTAAAACAAGTAGCAGGTACTATTTCGTGAAAGGTACACACTAGAGGCTAAGATATATTAAGACAGATGGAAGGTAACGTGCGAGCTGCAGGCAGGACACCGTACAGCAACGCACTGTCACAGGAAAAAATTGTTTAGTACGCACAACCAGGCACACTTAGGCTGCGGTGCTGGCTGCGTGCAAGTTTACAAGTACCGTGCGAGCTGCAGGCAGGACACCGTACAGCTACGCACTGGCACAGGAAAAAATTGTTTAGTACGCACAACCAGGCACACTTAGGCTGCGGTGCTGGCTGCGTGCAAGTTTACAAGTACCGTGCGAGCTGCAGGCAGGACACCGTACAGCAACGCACTGGCACAGGAAAAAAATTGTTTAGTACGCACAACCAGGCACACTTAGGCTGCGGTGCTGGCTGCGTGCAAGTTTACAAGTACCGTGCGAGCTGCAGGCAGGACACCGTACAGCTACGCACTGGCACAGGAAAAAATTGTTTAGTACGCACAACCAGGCACACTTAGGCTGCGGTGCTGGCTGCGTGCAAGTTTACAAGTACCGTGCGAGCTGCAGGCAGGACACCGTACAGCTACGCACTGGCACAGGAAAAAATTGTTTAGTACGCAGAACCAGGCACACTTAGGCTGCGGTGCTGGCTGTGTGCAAGTTTACAAGTACCGTGCGAGCTGCAGGCAGGACACCGTACAGCTACGCACTGGCACAGGAAAAAATTGTTTAGTACGCACAACCAGGCACACTTAGGCTGCGGTGCTGGCTGCGTGCAAGTTTACAAGTACCGTGCGAGCTGCAGGCAGGACACCGTACAGCAACGCACTGGCACAGGAAAAAATTGTTTAGTACGCACAACCAGGCACACTTAGGCTGCGGTGCTGGCTGCGTGCAAGTTTACAAGTACCGTGCGAGCTGCAGGCAGGACACCGTACAGCAACGCACTGGCACAGGAAAAAATTGTTTAGTACGCACAACCAGGCACACTTAGGCTGCGGTGCTGGCTGCGTGCAAGTTTACAAGTACCGTGCGAGCTGCAGGCAGGACACCGTACAGCTACGCACTGGCACAGGAAAAAATTGTTTAGTACGCAGAACCAGGCACACTTAGGCTGCGGTGCTGGCTGCGTGCAAGTTTACAAGTACCGTGCGAGCTGCAGGCAGGACACCGTACAGCTACGCACTGGCACAGGAAAAAATTGTTTAGTACGCACAACCAGGCACACTTAGGCTGCGGTGCTGGCTGCGTGCAAGTTTACAAGTACCGTGCGAGCTGCAGGCAGGACACCGTACAGCAACGCACTGGCACAGGAAAAAATTGTTTAGTACGCACAACCAGGCACACTTAGGCTGCGGTGCTGGCTGCGTGCAAGTTTACAAGTACCGTGCGAGCTGCAGGCAGGACAACGTACAGCTACGCACTGGCACAGGAAAAAATTGTTTAGTACGCACAACCAGGCACACTTAGGCTGCGGTGCTGGCTGCGTGCAAGTTTACAAGTACCGTGCGAGCTGCAGGCAGGACACCGTACAGCTACGCACTGGCACAGGAAAAAAATTGTTTAGTACGCAGAACCAGGCACACTTAGGCTGCGGTGCTGGCTGCGTGCAAGTTTACAAGTACCGTGCGAGCTGCAGGCAGGACACCGTACAGCAACGCACTGGCACAGGAAAAAATTGTTTAGTACGCAGAACCAGGCACACTTAGGCTGCGGTGCTGGCTGCGTGCAAGTTTACAAGTACCGTGCGAGCTGCAGGCAGGACACCGTACAGCAACGCACTGGCACAGGAAAAAATTGTTTAGTACGCACAACCAGGCACACTTAGGCTGCGGTGCTGGCTGCGTGCAAGTTTACAAGTACCGTGCGAGCTGCAGGCAGGACACCGTACAGCTACGCACTGGCACAGGAAAAAATTGTTTAGTACGCACAACCAGGCACACTTAGGCTGCGGTGCTGGCTGCGTGCAAGTTTACAAGTACCGTGCGAGCTGCAGGCAGGACACCGTACAGCAACGCACTGGCACAGGAAAAAATTGTTTAGTACGCACAACCAGGCACACTTAGGCTGCGGTGCTGGCTGCGTGCAAGTTTACAAGTACCGTGCGAGCTGCAGGCAGGACACCGTACAGCAACGCACTGGCACAGGAAAAAATTGTTTAGTACGCACAACCAGGCACACTTAGGCTGCGGTGCTGGCTGCGTGCAAGTTTACAAGTACCGTGCGAGCTGCAGGCAGGACAACGTACAGCTACGCACTGGCACAGGAAAAAATTGTTTAGTACGCACAACCAGGCACACTTAGGCTGCGGTGCTGGCTGCGTGCAAGTTTACAAGTACCGTGCGAGCTGCAGGCAGGACACCGTACAGCTACGCACTGGCACAGGAAAAAATTGTTTAGTACGCAGAACCAGGCACACTTAGGCTGCGGTGCTGGCTGCGTGCAAGTTTACAAGTACCGTGCGAGCTGCAGGCAGGACACCGTACAGCAACGCACTGGCACAGGAAAAAATTGTTTAGTACGCAGAACCAGGCACACTTAGGCTGCGGTGCTGGCTGCGTGCAAGTTTACAAGTACCGTGCGAGCTGCAGGCAGGACACCGTACAGCAACGCACTGGCACAGGAAAAAATTGTTTAGTACGCACAACCAGGCACACTTAGGCTGCGGTGCTGGCTGCGTGCAAGTTTACAAGTACCGTGCGAGCTGCAGGCAGGACACCGTACAGCAACGCACTGGCACAGGAAAAAATTGTTTAGTACGCACAACCAGGCACACTTAGGCTGCGGTGCTGGCTGCGTGCAAGTTTACAAGTACCGTGCGAGCTGCAGGCAGGACACCGTACAGCAACGCACTGGCACAGGAAAAAATTGTTTAGTACGCAGAACCAGGCACACTTAGGCTGCGGTGCTGGCTGCGTGCAAGTTTACAAGTACCGTGCGAGCTGCAGGCAGGACACCGTACAGCTACGCACTGGCACAGGAAATTTTTTGTGGAAAAATGGCACCAAAATTATTTGGTAGACTAGTGCCAAAAATAAGAAAAAGCTTAGGATTACAGCTCTGAGGAAAGCTGGGTGAACTAAGCTCTGAGGATGGTGCTGGATTCACTGTAAGGCTGCTCCTATCTCCCTTCCTTACAGTCCTGTACAGCAATCCTCCGTCCTGGTAGTTCTGAAAAGAACTTTTGGGTTATGTGTGAGGAATCTTGACTCCTACACTCCGTCCTGTTAGTTCTGAAAAGAACTTTTGGGTTATATGTGAGTCCTACACTGCCTAACTGTCCCTAGATCTGCTCCAAGTCTCCCTGCACTAGGTCAGCTCTTCTCAGCAATGTGCCCAAAATGGCGGGGGCAAGCCTTATATACTGCCTTGCCTGTCATACATCACGATGGACAGCAGCCAATCATAGTCCTGACACAACCAAAGCTGCTATGCCATTACTGACTATGATTGGCTATCTTCACAAGTTTTCTGACCTAACACGCAATGCTGACTAGTAACATAAAAGATTCTGGATTCGCGAGTCCCGAATAGAGAATACAGGACTCGGAATCGCAGACTCGCTAGGATTCGGACTCGTAGACTCGCTCAGACTCGCTGCTGTTTGGGGAGATTCAAGCTATATAGCGATGTGATAGAGCGAGTCTAGCGAGTCTAGCGAGTGAGAGAAAGTAAACTATGACAAAACTAAGATTGCCATTCACTTGCATTGGACTCGTTACTGAGCGAGTATTCGCTAAAAGACTCGCCGATTCCCGAGTCCAGCGAGTCCCTTAAGAATCGCCGAGTAACGAGTCCTAGCGAGTAGACTCGCTCATCCCTAGTCCCCAGTATTTCCATACACAGTCTCTGGGGTCTCCTGTATCCCCCTGTCTCTCTCTATATAGATCTCATTGTACACATTGTCTCATCTTCTAGTTTCTATCTGACAGTCCAGACACATCAGGATGGTTTCTCGCAGTTATCTGCTGGCTGTGATCTTCATCTCTATTCAGGGTGAGAGATTCGGATCCTTCCATGATTGTGTGTAGAGAGATCTATACAGTGGATCCATCATCAGATCAGGATTTCTAGGAAGATCCCAACATTTATCAGTAATGAATCTGTCTCTTCTAATCCTCAGGATCCTGTGGAGAGATTGTGATGACTCAGACTCCGGATTATATCTCTGTGTCCCCCGGAGATACGGTCACCATCTCATGTACGGCCAGTGCTGGTATATATGATCTTCTGGCCTGGTACCAACAGAAATCAGGAGAGCGACCAAAGCTTCTTATCTATAATGCAGCCTCCTGATATACAGGAGTCCTGAGCCGGTTCTCTGGTGTTAATGATGGATATCCTTATACTAATTACAAATTAATAATCAGAGGAGCGACAGAGGACGATGCAGCAGATTATTACTGTCAGCATTATAACAGCTCTCCATACACACAGTGATACAGAGCCGTACAAAAACCTCCGTCCTCATTTACTTTCTAGGCTTCATATAGACAGATGTGAATTATCAGAGCGATCAGCGTCTATACATAATGTGACCCTCGCTCCTCTGAGAATTTGTGAGAAAACTATAAATAATTCACATCTGCATTGAGGTTTCCAAATGTGAGAAATAAAGTTTTACTTCAACAAATAAAAATGATCAGAAATGATCAAAAGTAATCACAAATCTGCCAAAAAGAACAAGAACCGGACAGAACTGACGCTCATGAACAGATTTTACCGTCAAAAATATTCAGGACAATGACAACAAATAAATGAATGTAGATAAAGGAGAGAGTAATTGTATGAGGCGCAGACAGACAGTAATAATGTAATGAATATAGAAATATTCCCTGCTTTTCTATGGACTCCTGAATACACAGTTTCTGCCTCATTTCCCGCTGTCTTGTCTGTTTCACTCCTTCACGTTGCGGCTCTTACTATTACAGACCGGACACTACATTGTTTGTGGATGTATCACTCTCTACTATTGTGTAGCACTAAGGGCCGGGACAGTCATGCTACTGAGACAGTGTAGAACCCTGATAAGCACTGACAGTGGTGGCCATTCTCTGCAGCTGTGGCCTTGGCTTCACATGGAAAGAGGTGCAGAGTTTTTAATATCAAAAATAAAAAAAAGACAAATAGAGAGAGTTTGCGATGCCAGTTAGGATATGGAATATGGCCGACACTTCCGGGGATCCCTGGAAGATTGATGGGGATGAGCAGTATATATGGTTAACCCTTCCAAACTAGGGCTGACTCCCAGGGAAGTTACAGTCAGTGGAGGGCAGCAGAGAATAAGGTAGCGGGAGACAGTAAATCAACGTTATCGTTTACAGTAGACTCTAGGCAGATCCATGGGACACAGTACACCTGTAAATAGGCTTCAGTCTGACTTGCACGATGGGGATGTCACTCATCTGCTGAGTTGTAGTGTTGCCTTCTCACTACAAAATCCGTTCTAGGACAAAAGGTTTCTTGGAGCTTGAAACTTCCAATACTATCAAGCACTTGTCCCATGTGTTTCCTCCAGCCAAACTGGCATCTCGGATCCTGTGGGCACACAAGCTTGCAGCTGGTCTCTGATCCTATTATGCTACTTAGCTCCTGGGAACTGCATGTCACTGCTGGGTGTTAGAATCCACCAGCGGCGTAACTAGGATTGATGGCACCCGGGGCACAGATATATCTCGGCGCCCTCTCCCCCAGGGTAGGTGAGGACCGGGGGGGGGAGGAAGGGGGGGTTGAGGGGTGCATGTGCTATCATTTTTCAGCCTCACCGCCGCCCCTGCAGCTTTGGTTGAGTGTCGGGAGGAGGAGGGGGGGTTGGTGCTGTCAGCTTTCCTTGTTCACTCACCACTGCTGGCCCCCATCCCGTCCAGGCCGTCTCTCCTCCGTCCTCCGATCACACACTGGACATTATGTTAATGAGGCGCCGCCGCCTGTGACGCAGTTTCTGGGGTCTCCAGTGGTCACCCGCAACGGACCCGCTGCCCCCAAGTCTCCCAGTGGGGGGCGTGCTGCCAGCGCCCCCCGCTGAGTTGCACCCAGGGCAAAAGATCCGGCTGCACCCCCTAGATATGCCCCTGGAACCCACACAGCACTCCAGATTGACTAGTGAACCTTGAAAGCCTGGGTGGCCTAGGAACTTACACCCCACCATATGCAGCTTGTCTCTTCATCCAGTATGTCCTCCTTCTTGCTCAACTACTAACGAAATCTAAACTCCTTCTTCCCTCTTTAGGGACTGTGCAAAAACCCTAAGCTCAGGCAAAAAAAGCACAGCTCATATAAGGGGGCGAAGTAAATATGTGTATGGAGCTTTCCCAGCATTGAAATCAAACTCCCATCAGAGTTGGCAATACATAATGTAATAGTACATTTGCAGCCTTTTTGTGGCGGTCCGGAACGGGGCGCCACACTATCCTCTCCCTTTTTTCAGAGTTTGGTCTCATTCAGACATTAATTACTTTTGTTGTAGATAGATTCTCTATCTGCACATAGATGGCGCCGTCCTTATCAGTGTTCTGTCCTGGATTTTCATGGAACCATAGACTTGAATGATTGATATTTAGATCTGTATCTTGGGTCTAAAATGGACTTGTCTTAGGCCAGGGCCACACTTGCGTCTGCAATCCTGCTACTGCATCCAGTTTTTTCATTTTGTGATGTTGAAAAACGCATGCACACCCATAAGGCTGCAACGCAAAAAGTGCATTGCAAAAGTGAGAAATTTTGAGAAATGCATTTTTAATAGGGTCTGCAATGTTTTTTGGTGTTTTGTCAAAAACACATGTGTTTTTATAACATGGGGGTTTATGGGAAATGCATGCGTTAACGCATGGTACATATAGGTACCATGCGTTAAAGCATGCAGTAAAAATGGCTCAAAAATTACAACTTAAGAAGCTTGATGCAGTGACACATCCAGTAGACGGATGCAGGCTCCCAGGTGTGGCCCTAATCTTAGGGCCATTTCACACCTGCCTATGGGCTGTGTTTTCCTGCCTTTGCATTTGCATGTGTTTTTACCGCTAAAGACGCATCCAAATGCATGTGTTTTTTCCCCAATTGATTTAAATGGAAAACACATGCAAAAACGTATACAAAAACGCAGGTGGCTGCACTGAATACGGGCATGTAAACATATAAGGGTAAAGGGACGGGGCCTACACAACATCTAAACTCCTGACTGCAACTGATGAGGTGATAATGGGTCAGATTACCACACCCTACAGCACAGTGTTGAGCAATATTGCAATGTCAGAATCAGTGTAAACTCCTCTGCCCTTTCCTTGGCACAAGCTTCTGATCTGCCATATGGCTCCTTCTCTGCTGGCTCCCCACAAAGCTTAGGATCTTTGATCTTGCCCCTTCTCTACTGTCACATTGCACTGCTCCCTATCAGCTGCTGGCCACGCCCACACAGCCATTAAATGCAGTTTTTAAAAAGAGCACAAAAAGGTTAAATAAATAAGTCACATGGCACAAAAAAACATTATTTTAGTCAGGGCTGCCACTTGGAATTTCAGGGCCCCTCACTGGCAAAATTTTGGGGCCGCCCCTAAGACTCTGTGGCACCCTGTGCCAGGTCACCACAGACTCCCTTGGGACATGGAAGGATGTAACACAGCGAGCAGACCCCACTAACACACAACACCTTTCACCCCAGACCTGTAGGGGGAGCTCCACTGGTTGCCTTAAGCCAGTTTTCCCCTATAAATACGGGTCCTGGAGGAGAAAACCCCAGTGTGCAGTCACTACAGAACTGTGAAGAGCTGAGTGAGCTGAGCTGGTACTGGAGCCGTGCTAGGCCCAGACCAGCATCCACCTGAGACAGTGGTAGACCCGTAGAGTAGGGGTCACAGGCAGAGGAGAAAGAAACGTGTACTCACCCTAGCAGAGTTCCGGTCACTGGGTCCGAGCTACAGAGACAGAGAGAACAGGCCCTGCAGAGAAACCAGTACTACAAAGGGGGTTTAGCTCCCCGGACACCCGAAGCTGCACCAAATGAGAGCTCGGAGTCTGGGCCAGACAGAAAGTCCCACAGAAGTGCCCTCAGTGCAGCAAATCCGGGTGTAGAGAGAGACTCACAGATACAGAGGAGTAACAGTCTGGTCGGGTTCCATGCCTGCCAGACCCAGACAGAGTAAGAGACACAAGGAGGCCTACAACCCTTCTCGCTGTGGGATTCCTGAAGTGTTTACCCCATCTCCGGTTGATTGTACCTGTGAAGAACACCAGTAAAGGTACCAAAACACTTTATATGTGCGTGTCCCTCCTTCCATCTACACCACACCGACCACGCTACCCTTTTCCCCTCACTACAATTTACAGCCCCGGGGACCCCCACTCGTCCTGTAGGGAGTGGTTCCACCTAGCTGCCGTCCATCCCCCGGAGGCTCAAGCAGCACCGGTGCCATCACCGGAACTCCTACAGGTGGCGTCACAACAGAAATTTTATTATCTTATTGCCATCATCCACCCTTTTTATCTGCTTCCCCGGTGCCCACGGCCTCAGGCACTGCTACCAGTGACTATCCCCAACAGATAGCGCCTGAGTGACCAAGTACCCCCAGGGCCTGGGCCGGACAACTCCACCCCAGGTTCGCCTCCACCTATCTCCTTCATCCCTCGAACCTTCCAAAGCTACACCTTCACTATTGGAAAAAGTCCACTTCTGCACCATGTCCTCAGCAATCACATATTAACACTTCCCATCAAACACCAGATCACATAGAAACAAAGCTATTAGATTTTGTATGAATTACAACATTTTTTAAATCTGCCACCACGACAAGGTAGACTCTCTTGTCAGGGCCCTACTCTTCTCTTTTTTTAAACACCATGATCAGAGTGCATATTACCACCACATAGTGACAGAATGATACCACAAGGAGAAATACTGCCCCACCATGAACACATCAAATCTGAGAGCCTCGTTCAGGTCTTGTTCTGGCTTACAGACTTTCATTTGAGGGATTGTAAGAGCAGCTTCTGACTTTTCCCTCATGTGTGCTGTCTCTCCATTGCGACTGTCTCCCCCTCTGCGCTGTCTCACCCCTCTTTGCTGTGTCTTCCCTATGTACTGTGCATCCTTTCTGTGCCTGTCTTCTACCTGTATACCATGTCTCCTCCCTCTCTGTCACTGGCTCCCCCCTTTGTACCTGGTTCCTACCTGTACTCCGTGTCTACTCCCACTCTGTGCCTGCCCCCTCCAAGTGTGATGACTCATTCCTCTCTTCTCCTGTCCCCCTCATATGCTGTGCCTCCACTCTGTGCCTGTCCCCCATGCCTATACTCCACCTGTATGCTGTGCCTCCTCTCTGTGCCTGTCCCCCCCATACGCTGTGCCTCCCCCTTTACCTGTCCCCCCCATGCCTGTCCCCACCTGTGCCTCCCCTCTGTGCCACACCCCCTGTCATCTGTGGCCAGGTCCCCACCAGCCACCGGGCCCCTGACAAGAGTCATTCCAGTCAGGCCCTGGTGGCGGCCCTGATCTTAGCTGCTATGTGACCCATCATTAACAACAAGTGCAGTATTGTTTTATTTTATTCATCAATGAAACACTTTAAGTTACACCACTGATTGGGTTGAGTATGACCTGACCTACTCTGCTGAATATAGTTATGGGGGGGTCTAGAGAGACCCAATTAGGACTTTTGGTATTCGGCCCCATAATTTCTATATACGTCACTTATTAGGAAATATAATAAACCAGGGGAACCCTGTTTTCGTGGGCCATGGATAGAGCCCGGTTGTTATGTTGTTATCAGTTTGTAAGATTTAGTGTTATCAGTTTGTAAGATTTTGTGATTCTTAAAGTAAAAGAAACCAAAAGAAGATACAGAACAGCAGCTCCAGAGCCCCATCAGATGTGTCCTGTTCTCCTGGTGAGATGTGTCCTTGGTTTCCTCTGTCCTCGCCTTGTATTTCTGCAGACAGATGAGGATTGTCCTCTTCTGTCTGGAGCTCATTGCTCCTCGTGCTCTGATATAAGCTGAGCTGTTCATCTGTCCGGCTCTGATGTTCTCTGTACATAGAGGAGGTTTCCCACCTGGTAAATTGTATAATTGACGACTCCTGGACATTGTATAGATGGTGACCAGATCCTCCCCTATATATGCTCTATTATTATAGGTGCGGTCTAGGCAGGATATCTCACTCCTCAGTCTCATCTATCATCTGGTCACAGGTTGGAGCCAAAAAGAAAAACAAAAAAGTTGGAGCCACTAAAGAACGAGTCTTTACATTTAATGTGAGAACAGAAAACAGGGTTTGTTTGTCTTCAGCACAATCTGATGATCTCATGTTCTGTAGTGGAGAATTTATATCATTTTTAGATTATTTGCTCTCTTTTCTTTTCTAAATAGATAAAAATGAAAACAAAATAGAAAAGAGTGCAAGATTCAGGGAAACAATAAAACATGGAAATTCCATTCAAATTTCATTAAAATGTATAAATTAAAAAATAATGAGATAGGAAGTAAAAAAATATGAAATATAAAAACACAAGAAAGAAATGGAGGGTGAGAAAAAATAAATGTACAGATATAAATGGCAAAATCCAGCACAGTGTGATGTCATGTAAAGAGGAGCCGGAAATAGAAAATACATAAACCTGTAACTACAAGAATAAAAATAAATCACAGGAGAAGAAATAAGGAGAATAAATAGAAGCCGTCACTGAGGAGCAAATAATAGAGGAGAAAGCGCCACTGACCACAATAATGTACATGGATTTGACTCACCACTCCAGCAGCTTGTCAGTGGACCTTGTTCTGACTTCTTCCTTGGTGAACGGGTGTACTCCGAGAAGATCCTGGGCTGCAGGTGTAGCTCCCCTGCGGTCTGGAGCCACAAACGGTACTGCCTGTAATATCTTGAAATATCATGACAGTAAAGAGGTGAGGATCACTTTGCTGGAATTCCCCTAAACATCCAACACAGTTTCCAAACTCCAATCAGAGAGTGCAAGGTGGAAGAGACCCACCCTAGGGCAGACCCCACTTCTGGTTGGAGGGAGGAGTTAGGACAGGTAGAGGTAAGCAACAATGAGCTGTTCTAGGCTGAATGTCAGGCCATGAGGCCGACCTGTTGCAGCTGCTGCCATCTCAGAGCAGCTGGGCAGTGAAACAAGGCTGCCGCAGGATACCAGGTCCTACGTGTCCAGGTTTATAGGACCTGGCCACAGAACCTGGAGGCTATCAGATTTCACACCCGTTAGCCACCATTTTGAGTCCATCTGCGGCACAGTGGCAAAGAGAGCCAGAGAACTAAAGGAATCACTCATAACCACAGACCAGGGGAGACTAGAGGATGCAGAGTGGAACTAGTAACCTGGAGTTAGAAGTCTGCAGGAAGGCAAATACACCTTATTCCAGCAGGGTGGACTCATCTCTCTCCAGACTGGCCGAGCTGTCTGCCTGGTTCTGCACATGTGTCCTCGACTTGCTAAACTGCACAAGTAAAGGGTAAAAAACTGAGAGACTGACTCCTGTGTTTGATTTGCCTCTGCACTTCTCCTCTATCTCACTGGACTACTACCACCACCATTCACTATCCACACTCCAGAGCTGCCTCTGCTGGGGGAGGTAATAACACCACGCTGCCATTCTATCTAACCCTGGAGGCTACCTATGCAGTGGTGGCTACTTATCTCAGGGTCGGTATGATAGTCTAGAGGGAAGATAGTGGTTGTTGGAAGGAGGGCTCGAGAAATAACTAGAGGACACAAAGGGTGCAGTTTCTTTACCTTTACTTTAGCAGAACATGGTGCAGTCCGGGGTATCGGTTACCAAGTGTAGAAGGGTCCAGTTGCCCTGGAAGCATTTGGGATCCACCTCGTCAGGTAGGTTTGAAAGTTTTCAGTGCGGCAAGGAGATTTGCAGCTTCCTGCCCTTCAGATTCGGTTGCCAGGATGCGGAGCACCCATTACTCTGGTGTCCTCTGTAGCGCCTCTCGGTGTGAGCTCTCCATAGCTCCACTCCACAGAGCTCTCTCCTCGATGTCTGCTCCTCTCCCTCTCCTCAGACTTTCTGACTAACTCTTCCTACAGGCCAACAACAGGGCAGTTCCCCTGAAATGTGGTTTAGACCTCCCCCTTCAGGCCTGGAGTCAGGAATCATGTGTAAATGCTGGTGGTTACCTAGCATGGGGACCTCCTCCTGCTTCCAGGTATGGCATCACACACTGTGAGGGAGGCAATTTCACTGTGGCAACCGGACCACTGGGTTGCCACTTATAAAGTACAGTATATACAGAATATTACAGATACTGAGTATTACATCAGAGAGAAAACAGGGGGAGCCAGCACAGCCAAAAATTGCTGAAAAAATAAATGTGTAAGTACACCTGTCACTACCATACTGCATACAAATAAAGACATTTCGCAAAAGATTACGAAAATAATCTTTTGAGCCACTCTCCCACGTCAAGGAATGTCTCTGATGGAGTGGTCCTACTCTACATATTTTTACATTTTTGATGTGTCCGTAGACAGCATAATATAATATAATATAAAGAGGACCATATAAAGCTAACACTCACCTATACAAGCCAGACAATGCTTCCCAAGGTGCCAGGTGGGTCAGTGAATGAAGAGCAACTGAGGCTCCCACACCTGCGGCCTCCACCACAAGTGTTTGGGCTATTTCACAGTTAACCCTCACTGACCCAACCAGCTCTTAAGGGTAATAGCAAGTCAGGTTCAGGTGAGTGTAGCTGCAATAAACTAGCCTGAGGACAGAAAAGAGGTAACCGTGTGTGAACAGTTACTAAAAATACTGGAGTCAATGCAGATGGAAAACAGACAATATTTGGTTTGCATGGCAAGTGGTGGTTAGCCACTAAACCATACCAGAGAGAAAACAGGGGAAGCCAGCACAGGCAAAAATTGCTGAAAAAATAAATGTGTAAGTACACCTGTCACTACCATACTGCATACAAATAAAGACATTTCGCAAAAGATTACTGAAATAATCTTTTGAGCCACTCTCTCACTTCAAGGAATGTCTCAGATAGAGTGGTCCTACTCTACATATTTTTATGCAGTGCAGTGGAGCTGAGAGGGGCTGGAGTCTCCATGAGGTAAATCTCATTGGCGGGGAAGCTGGGCATGCGCGGAGACTGGTGCGCCTTGCGCATGCATGAGAGTGGCTTGGCCGCGGCCTCCTGCGCATGCGTGCGCGCTGGGAGGCAGCGGCTGTCCGCTCGTCGATAACGCGGCTCTCGCGAAGGCGCATGCGCGCCATCGCTCACGCCGCGTGTGCGCGAGGCACTGGTCATCCATAGCTCATGTCGCCGGTAATAGCGGCTCGGCGCTGGCCAGTAATTGCGGCTCGCGATGGCGTGCATGCGCGCCATCGCTCGCGGCGCTGGCATCCGGCCACGGTGCATGCCGGAATAGTGGCACAGTGGCCGGATGCCAGAAACTGGCAATTATTATATAGGATGTTTGAAGCCTGAAAGGTGGCAAAAGGTTGAAAAGTTCAAGGGGGCAAAATACTTTCAGCGTCTATACATAATGTGACTTCGCTCCTCTGAGAATTTGTGTGGAAAACTATAAATATTAGCATTGAGGTTTCCAAATGTAAGAAAGATTTACTTTATCAAATTAAATCATCAAAGAGGAATCCTGACAAAACTGATGTCTAATATTGGCGTGATCGCCATAAATTTCGGGCTTAGGGCCAGCTGATAATACAAAGCTGGCCCTAACCTCTTTATTACCCAGCGTGCCACCGCCACCAGGGCCGCTGGAAGAGCGGGGTTCAGCGCCAGAGGATGGCGCTTCAATGAACGTGCCATCTTCTGGGGCGGCTGCGGGCTGCAATTTGCAGGGGGGCGTGCCCAGAATGCTTGGGCATCCCTGCGCTGCGGATTCCAGCCCCCAGCTGCTTAGCTGTACCTGGCTAGACATAGAAATTGTCCCAGAGCCCCACGCATTTTTTTTTTATTATTTCATGAAATAATAAAAAAAAGGGCTCCCCTATATTCTTGTGTCTGGCCAGGTACAAATAGGCACCTGGGGGTTGGGGGCAGCCCGTCGCTGCCTGCTGGATCCGGCTGGTTCCAGAAATACGGCGAAGCCCATGTAATTTTTTTTCTGAAAAATCAATAAAACAATCCTAAAAAAGGGACTGCATCTTTATTAACCCCTCGCCCATGGTCCAGGGGTTAATAAAGATGCAGTCCCTTTTATTTACATTGTTTTATGGATTTGTCAGAAAAAAATTTCACGTGGGCTTCGCCGTATTTCTGGAACCAGTCGGATCCAGCAGGCAGCGACGGGCTGCCCCCAACCCCCAGGTGCCTATTTGTACCTGGCCGGACACAAGAATATAGGGGAGCCCTTTTTTTTAATTATTTCATGAATTTCATGAAATAATAAATCACCATGTTCATTAAAATATGGAATTAATTAACCCGATCAGTAAACGCCGTAAAAACAAAAACATTTGCATGTTTTTTGTCATCTCCCTAATAAAGTGAAATAATCATCAATCACAGCATTAAATGTACAGACATTGGGTATAAATAATCCCTGATCTCATCACACAACACACAAGTCCTCACTCAGCCCCAACACCAGGAACATAACAATGTGAGGGCTCCCGGGAGATGGAGAGATAAAGAAAAACATTTTTTTTTTACAACATTCAGAATTTTTTTTAACCGTTAAAAAGTAATAAATAATCTCTGCACCTTCTGTAATTGGACGGAGGAGGATGATCGTGGTGTTTCCAGATCATTTTTAGCACAAAATGAATGTTGTAAAAACAAAACTCAAAATAAGAATTGCACTTTTTATCATTTGTAAATTTTTGCACATTTTCAGTATAATATAGGATAAAATGAATGATGGCATTGATAACAATAACTCATCCAACAAAAAAAAACACCTCACACGTCTGTGTAAGTGTTTGAAGAAGGTGAGGAAACTTAAACACAAAAACATTAAAATATTTGGCACTTAAAGGGTTAATAATGAATCAGTGCAGTATGTGCAGCTATGTGCTCATGGTCCGGAGGAGCTGTGTGTTGGACGCGGCTCCTCCAGACCTGAGTGAACCCACGAGTGGCCGAAGGTAGACCGCTGCCGCCCCCGTGTGCGGCGGGTGCGGGGCGGCATCTCCCTGCAGTCACCCGATAGCAGCCGCTTCTGACTCCGCAGCATGAAATGGACATACTGCGGAGGAGCGGAATGCCGGCAACCTGCACCGCAGCTAAAAGAACATCATGGTCGGATTATGCATAGTGGGCATGGGATTTCTTAAAATCCCATTCACTATGCTGATACTGCACGACACAGCGTTTTGGACGCAGCAGCAAGACACTGCGTCCAAAACGCTGTGTCTACTCATTGTGAGTATATGCAGCCTTAGAATTCCTGGCTCAATGATACCAGTGATTGTGGATGATGAGATTACAAGTCACAAGTCTGACCACTACGGGTCACTGCTGTGTCTCCTGGATTCCAGTAGATAGGTAGTAAAGTCTGAAGGTGCAGTTTGTAGCTTGGCCACTAGATGGTGATGTTACATTAGAAAACAAGTTCTGGTATTTCCTGCTCTGATCTGCAGGACAATCCCTGCCCCCAGGGAGCGCTCAGCACAGCGGATACACAGAGAGGTGAGAAGAGGACGTGACTGTGATCTGGATTATCAGCAGGGATCACAACCTACTACTCAGATATTTCTGGACAACTGGACAGTTGAAAGATTTTACAGACTATCTGCCATACCCCATAATAATAATAATAATAATAATCTTTATTTTTATAGCGCCAACATATTCAGCAGCGCTTCACAATTCAGAGATTCATATTTAAACAATCATAAGAAACAGTTATCAGAAAATACAATACAAAACAAAAAACAATAAAATGCAATACAAAATACAATACAAAGCATAATACAATAATTAAAGCAAAATAATGACAGCCCTGCTCATAAGAGCTTACAATCTAACAATGAGGTGGGGGTGACACAAAGTACAGGGGTTTGTTTGCAATGATGGTATTCAGCTTGAGGAGATGGGGAACAGACAGGAGCAGTATAAGTGGCCACCAACCGTTGTTTGTGATGCATGTGAGACTGGTGGAGCTGATAGGCTATGTCTAGATGACTCTGACTAGGGATCATGATAGGCCGCCCTAAAAAGAGGTGTTTTTAGGTATCACCTGAAACTATGTAAGTTGTGGATACACCTAATTTCTTGGGGTAGAGCATTCCAGAGAATTGGTGCAGCTCAGGAGAAGGTTCGGATTAATGCAGAAGTGAGTCTAAAGTCACTTCCAGAGTGAAAAGAATGGGTCAGGTGATAGACAGAGATGAAGGAGGAGATGTAGGGGGCGCTGCACTGTGAAGAGCTTTGTGGGTGAAAACAAGCAGTTTGAATTGGATCCTATAGTATATAGGCAGCCAGTGTAATGACTGGCACAGAGCAGAAACATCGGAGCAACGGTTAGCTAGATAGGTGATCCTAGCTGCTGCATTAAGGATGGACTGGAGAAGGGACAGTCTAGTGCGGGGGAGGCCAATTAAATAAGAATTACAATAGTGAAGGCGGGAGTGAATTAGGGCCACAGTGAGGGTCTTTGTGGTTTCCAATGTGAGAAAGGGGCAAATTCTAGAAATGTTCTTCATGTGCAAGCGGCAAGAGCGGGCAAGAGAGTGTATATATGGGGTGAAGGAAAGATCAGAGTCAAACATAACACCCAGACAGCGAGCCTGCTGACTGGGCGTTATCGTGGTGCCGCACACTGAGAGAGATGTTCATAAGAAGTTTAGTTTTGGAAAGGTTGCGTTTCAGATGGAGAGCGGACATGATATTGGAAACTGCGGTTAGACAGTCACTGGTGTTCTTTATTATAGCAGGAGTAAGGTCAGGGGAAGAAGTGTATAATTGTGTGTCATCAGCATAAAGATGGTACTGAAAGCCAAATCTACTGGTGGTGTGTCCAATCGGAGCCATGTAGAGAGAGAAGAGAAGAGGGCCAAGGACTGAACCCTGAGGGACCCCAGTAGTGAGAGGAAGAGGGGATTAAGTGGAGCCAGCGAATGATACACTGAAAGAGCAGTCAGAGAGATAGGAGGAGAACCAGGAGAGAGCCGTGTCCTTGATGCCGAAGGATTGTAGCATAGAGAGTAGGAGATGACCACACCCATATTGACCATGCCCCATAATGACCAGACCCACGATGACCGTGCCCCATAGTGACCACGCCTCATAACAACATCTAGAATATGAGCAGATACTGATAATTACACCCAGTATACAGGACAGGAACTACAATACAAACCTCTCTCTGTCACCTACATTATCCTCGGTTCACCACCCTACAGTTTCTCCCTCATCTATATTGTGCTCTCCGTATCACTAATGATCTAAGGCTAACATACTCATAATCTGATCCTCCCACTCCTATCTCCAAGACTTCTCATGAGCTGTGCCAATTCTTTGTATTGCACTACTCCAGACAATTCGATTAATTCTCAGTACCCACAGTTTTAACTGTGCCATAAAACCCCATTTCTTTACACTGGTGATCACCTCACCTCACTTATCTAACTATTCCCATTTTGGCCTTCACAAACTTTCCTCAGAATCTGCTCCTTGTATCATCTGTTAAAATGCCCTTAATATCCCTCTGTATCTTTACTTGTACAGATCCTGGCTGGTGACCGGTTCATGCAGCGTTATGTGAATCCCCTATTCATTATACTGATGGTTGGACCATATATGACGGCACTTTTCCCCATTTACCTTTTGTGCCTCCCTTATTTCCTCATAGATTGTAGCTTGGAATCAGGCCTTCACTCCTCCTGGTATCTGGTGAATTGTGTTACTCTGTAATGTCTGATATTGTCTGTACATGTGACGCGCACCCAGGGCTCGGGTACTAAGCTCTTGGGCTCGGGTTCAGTCTGGGATGTCATGGGTGGCTGCCCGAGGCTGTGACCCTGGTGGTCAATGAATAAGGAGTTATCTAGAAAGGATTGTTCACAAGATTTGTCGTGATGCCACCTGCAGTATCTGGTGATGCTCACCAGCAACTCTACAGTCCTCTGGTGGTCGATGGTATTGTCCCCGCAGGCAGGACTGGACCGCTGGGGCAGCGATTCTGTAAGAAGATAGTTTCAGGAAAGAATGCAGCAGAGGTGGTAACTCACTTCACCAGGTACTTTACTGGAAAACTTTCAGTCATTACAGTCTTTCAGTAGCAGTAGATGTTACTTGACAAATGCTACGGATGCTGCAAGTGAAATTTATGGCTTAATAGATGGATCCCCCACTGTGTACCATTCTTGTTCCTTCTTTCCCTTACCTCCCAGTGGCGCTGAAGTCTGATCTCTTGTAGGTGAATCTGATCTCCTGCTGTTCTCTATTCTCCTCTCTCTTCTACCCGTCGGGCGAACCTTCTCTGGATGCTTCAGCGTCCTGCTGCTCCTGATTCCCCTCTCTCTCTCTGGGTTCTTTGGGAGTCAGAGGTGTACATAAAGATACCCTGTTCTACGGATTTTCTGTGAGCCGTATAGGTACTCACAGGCGCGGGATCCGGTACCCTGTTGCTTCCTTTGGGGCAAACCTTCAGGTTACTCTCTTCCCCTCTTAGAGTGAACTCGCGATGTGAGCTACCTTATCTCCTTCTCCTTTCTCTGGGATCTTTTCTGTCCTTCCTTCCCTGGGCCCCTCAGCCGAGGAGGTCCTCCTTGCACCCTCCAGGCCGGCTGCCTGGCTCCAACTCCTCTACTCTCACTAACCAAACACTAGTTCCCCCTAGAGGCCACTATATACCCTCCCGGGGTCCCTCCCACCTACTAACCTAGTGTGTGGGTGTTAGTTCTAGGGTTCCACCTACTGGCCATAGTTCCACTTGCAGTGGGGTGACTACACCGCTTTTCTGGGTGTAGTACCCCTTTTGTGGCACCTGCTTGGTGGGGCGCCACACATGTCCCCTCTGAATTGTAAAATGCTGCAGAATATGTTGGTACTTTAGAAATTAAATTATTATTATTTTATTGCAGTCTACCATTTCCCTTTATAAACTTGTTCACTCTTACCTGCACCCACTCAAGTTCAGCTACGTCCTATTTATACACTGGAGGCTATATATGTACACAGTATTCTAAGTATGACCGCACTAGTTACTTATATAGAGGTAAAATGATGATCTTGACTTGAGCACCATGCCTCTCTTAATGCATCTAAATATTGTATTAGTCTTTGTAGCAGCTGCCTGGCTCTGGTCACTAAAGTTGAGTTCGTCATTCACTTAAACAACCAAGTCTTTTCAGTGACTGTTTTACCCAAAATTTTACAATTTAGTCCATAATTATACATCTTATTTCCTGTGTCCAAGTGCATTACCTTCTGTTTATCTACATTAAACTTCAGTTGCCTTTTCTCAGCCTGAGCCACCAGCTTATCCTGCAGAGTTTAGTATCATCTGTGAATACTCAAATTCTACTCTATAGGCCTCCTACAAAATCAATAATAAATATGTTGAAAAGAAGAGGGCCCAAAACTGACCCTGTGGTTCTCCTCTGATAACTAATACTCAATCGGAGGGCTTTCCTTTAAAAAACACCCTTTAAAACCAATCACTGAATCACTTTATAACCCAATTAAACATTACTTCTCCTAGTCTTATTTCTCTCATGTTATGTACCAACCTTTTGTGTGGTACTGTATCAAATGCCTTTGAATAGTCCATATAGACAACATCTGTTGTGTTTCCCTGGTCCAGTCTGGAACTCCTCATAGAAGCTGATCAGATTAGTCTGTCAGGACCGATCCCTCATAAACCCATGTTGATGTTGGTTCATGAGGCTTTTCTTATTGGGATTCTCCAGGATTGCATTAATAAGGAAACACTCAAGGATTATAACCACAGTAAAGATTACATTTACTATAATTTCCAGGCAAAGTTTTACAAGTGTAAACAGTGTTTAATTTGTGCCTCTTATATAAGCTTCTAATGGGACAAGCTGTCTGCATTATTACAAGGAGGGTGTAAGAGCGAGAAGATGTATGTAGTCTTATACAGTATCTTATTGTCTGCTCGTTGTATGAAGAAATAGAGACAAACATTGTGATAGTGAGAAGAAGATGATTTCCATATATTTGTGTCTCTGCTCTCAGGGGACGTCTCCTCCAGTGATCACAGCTGGTATATAGGAGACATTGTGCAGGTGACATCTCTATAGTCTGTGCCTGTCACTCCAGAGACATAACGATGGCTTCTCCGGGGCTTCTGCTGTGCGTCTTACTGATTTCTGTCCATGGTGAGAGTCAGTGACACAGTGTAACGTCCAGCAGCACCGAGGACAGATTACACCAGGACAGAAATACATTCATGTCTCCTCTTATGTCTCCTCAGGATCCTGTGCACAGATTGTACTGACCCAATCTCCGGGTTATATCACTGTGTCCCCCGGAGATACAGTCACCGTCTCATGTATGGCCAGTTCTGGTATAAGCAGCAGCTTACATTGGTATCAACAGAAATCAGGAGAACGTCCAGCTCTTCTCATCTATAGAGCAACCACCCGATACACAGGAGTCCCAGACCGGTTCTCTGGATCTGGATCTGGAACTAGTTTCACTCTTACAATCAGAGGAGCCACAGTGAACGATGCAGCAGATTATTATTGTCAGCAGGGTGCACAGTATCCTCTCACACAGTGATACAGAGTCGTACAAAAACCTCCGTCCTCATTTCCTCCATAGAAGAAGCAGTGAGACGTGATATAGATATAAATATAACACTGCAGGTGATAATCACACACAATCTCCTGTTATGATGTCTGATCGCTCCCATCAGGCTTTTCTGCCCCCGGCTGATACCAGACAACAGGGTCGGACTGGGGTGTCTGGGGCCCACCAGGGAAATTGACTTCAGGGGCCCACTCACCCGCTATATGCAAATACCTGTTAGCCGTTATACCCCTTATAGCGGTTACTCCTGCACATCACTCTGCGCTCACCATTTTTGTGATGTACCATTACTGTAGTGTACATTAAAGGGATACTTTGGTGAAAATGTGGCACCCTGGCACCTGTTGGGCACCACAGAAATCCTTAGGGCATGACTGGAGTAACAGCAAAGCATCACTCACCAAAACACCAAACAACACCTTAGAACACCTGGTTTCACCCCGAGCCTCTAGGGGGAGCTCCACTGGTCACTTTGAGCCAGTTCCCCCTATAAATAGAGTCTTGGAGGGAGAAACACCAGAGTGTGTGCAGATGCTACAAGAGCTGCTGGTTGTGAATGATCTCAAGCTTATGAGACACACACCAGGCCTAGTCAGCCTAGCTACCAATCATACGTTTTTTTGACACCACCATCTCCTGTGATAGTTGTAATAAACCCAGATTCAGTTGCCCCCTCCTATGTAACCTACAATAACACAGTGACAAAGATCATTACCGTCAGTACCACCTAGATACCACATAGATGCATGAATTGGTAGATATAGATCAAATAATAATAACGGCGCCGTTATCAGGAAGGACCGGAACGTATGATTGTGTAAGATGTAGGGCAAACCTTGCGAGCCCCCTAAGTGGCCCTGGCTCCTATAACCTACCTATCTGAAGTATATTTATAAAAGACATAGATACATCGGACATAGGGGTTTGACCCATGCCCAGTTAGACACCTTAGCAGAACATGGTATGCATGACCTGACAGCTCCCTAAATTATAGGTGACAATATTAGGGTGAGCCGTCGTGGAGCGGGGACACCGTAAAAAGTAGGTGTATAAATCTCCGCTGACAGGTAGATATAAGTACAGGGTAAAGGTAGAATTACCATCCCTGTATGAAGTATGTTTGTAGACACCAGGTGTGGGTGAGCACCTATTTGTTAATTTTAGGGATGAGCGAGTCTACTCGCTAGGACTCGTTACTCTTAAGGGACTCGCTGGACTCGGTAATCGGCGAGTCTTTTAGCGAATACTCGCTCAGTAACGAGTCCAATGCAAGTCAATGGCAATCTTAGTTTTGTCAGAGTTTACTTTATCTCACTCGCTAGACTCGCTAGACTCGCTCTATCACATCGCTATATAGCTTGAATCTCCCCAAACAGCAGCGAGTCTGAGCGAGTCTACGAGTCCGAATCCTAGCGAGTCTGCGATTCCGAGTCCTGTATTCTCTATTCGGGACTCGCGAATCCAGAATCTTTTATGTTACTAGTCAGCATTGCGTGTTAGGTCAGAAAACTTGTGAAGAAGGACAAGCATCTTAGCCAATCATAGTCAGTAATGCCATAGCAGCTTTGGTTGTGTCAGGACTATGATTGGCTGCTGTCCATCGTGATGCCTATGTCATCTATGACAGGCAAGGCAGTATATAAGGCTTGCCCCCGCCATTTTGGGCACATTCCTGAGAAGAGCTGACCTAGTGCAGGGAGACTTGGAGCAGATCTAGGGACAGTTAGGCAGTGTAGGAGTCACATATAACCCAAAAGTTCTTTTCAGAACTAACAGGACGGAGTGTGGGAGTCAAGATTCCTCACACATAACCCAAAAGTTCTTTTCAGAACTACCAGGACGGAGGATTGCTGTACAGGACTGTAAGGAAGGGAGATAGGAGCAGCCTTACAGTGAATCCAGCACCATCCTCAGAGCTTAGTTCACCCAGCTTTCCGCAGAGCTGTAATCCTAAGCTTTTTCTTATTTTTGGCACTAGTCTACCAAATAATTTTGGTGCCATTTTTCCACAAAAAATTTCCTGTGCCAGTGCGTTGCTGTACGGTGTCCTGCCTGCAGCTCGCACGGTACTTGTAAACTTGCACGCAGCCAGCACCGCAGCCTAACAGTGCCTGGTTCTGCGTACTAAACAATTTTTTCCTGTGCCAGTGCGTTGCTGTACGGTGTCCTGCCTGCAGCTCGCACGGTACTTGTAAACTTGCACGCAGCCAGCACCGCAGCCTAACAGTGCCTGGTTCTGCGTACTAAACAATTTTTTCCTGTGCCAGTGCGTTGCTGTACGGTGTCCTGCCTGCAGCTCGCACGGTACTTGTAAACTTGCACGCAGCCAGCACCGCAGCCTAACAGTGCCTGGTTCTGCGTACTAAACAATTTTTTCCTGTGCCAGTGCGTTGCTGTACGGTGTCCTGCCTGCAGCTCGCACGGTACTTGTAAACTTGCACGCAGCCAGCACCGCAGCCTAACAGTGCCTGGTTCTGCGTACTAAACAATTTTTTCCTGTGCCAGTGCGTTGCTGTACGGTGTCCTGCCTGCAGCTCGCACGGTACTTGTAAACTTGCACGCAGCCAGCACCGCAGCCTAACAGTGCCTGGTTCTGCGTACTAAACAATTTTTTCCTGTGCCAGTGCGTTGCTGTACGGTGTCCTGCCTGCAGCTCGCACGGTACTTGTAAACTTGCACGCAGCCAGCACCGCAGCCTAACAGTGCCTGGTTCTGCGTACTAAACAATTTTTTCCTGTGCCAGTGCGTTGCTGTACGGTGTCCTGCCTGCAGCTCGCACGGTACTTGTAAACTTGCACGCAGCCAGCACCGCAGCCTAACAGTGCCTGGTTCTGCGTACTAAACAATTTTTTCCTGTGCCAGTGCGTTGCTGTACGGTGTCCTGCCTGCAGCTCGCACGGTACTTGTAAACTTGCACGCAGCCAGCACCGCAGCCTAACAGTGCCTGGTTCTGCGTACTAAACAATTTTTTCCTGTGCCAGTGCGTTGCTGTACGGTGTCCTGCCTGCAGCTCGCACGGTACTTGTAAACTTGCACGCAGCCAGCACCGCAGCCTAACAGTGCCTGGTTCTGCGTACTAAACAATTTTTTCCTGTGCCAGTGCGTTGCTGTACGGTGTCCTGCCTGCAGCTCGCACGGTACTTGTAAACTTGCACGCAGCCAGCACCGCAGCCTAACAGTGCCTGGTTCTGCGTACTAAACAATTTTTTCCTGTGCCAGTGCGTTGCTGTACGGTGTCCTGCCTGCAGCTCGCACGGTACCTTCCATCTGTCTTAAAATATCTTAGCCTCTAGTGTGTACCTTTCACGAAATAGTACCTGCTACTTGTTTTACAAGCCCCCAGAAAGCCACCAGAAATTATAAAATGTCACACACAAAAAACAAATCCCAAAAAAAGTCTTGCTAAGGGACAGGGACGAGGTACAGGCATTGGTAGTCGTGGCCAACTATCCACCAGTTCGGGCAGACAGACGAGGATTGATCGATCGTTCCTCCTGTCTAACTTTCCCCGTCAGGAAAGTAAACGAGTATTGAGGCCGGAAGACGAACAGCATCTAACGTCTTGGCTGGCAGACAAGACCTCAACAACAGGTTCTTGCAGAACTCAAGGTTCCTTGAGCACTGTGTCTACTGTTGGTACATACCATGCTGGGTCATCTAATCCACAACCTCTTCACAGTTCCTCAGACCAACAGCAGCCCCATGAAAATGTTGACACAGACATGGGTCACTCAGATGACTTATTTGGTACATATAATCCTTTACATGAATCCGGTTTGCCAGACTCCGTAGTAGATGAGATACTTGATGAAGAATTGTCCAATCATGGACAAGTTTTAGAGACACCCCGGCCACATGAACGTGTCTTTCAGCAAAGTCTTAGACCGTCTCAGGAGTTGGAGGATGATGATGATGAGACAGTGACACACTTGTCATCTGGGGAGCACAATCTATCTTGTTATCGGGAAGATTTAGAAGAGGAAGGGGTTGATGATGAGACAACTGATCCCACGTGGAATGTTGCGATGCAGAGCCAGCAGAGCAGCACGGAGGAAGAAAGTGTGTATGTCCCACCAACAAAGGCACCAAGGCCTACTCCTCCCACCAGAACTGAAAGAGTCACCACTGTTGCCCAAAATGTGTCCACTGTGGCTCAAAATTTGTCAACTGTTGGACAAAATGTCTCAAATGTGGGCCTCAGTAATCCCTCAGGGAGTACAGTCAAGCCTAGAGGGTCGGTCAGCCACTGTGTGGAAATTTTTTAAAGATGGGCCTTCTCAAGAAAATGTGGTCATCTGTACCATCTGCCATGCAAGGCTAAGCAGAGGCCACGGGAAAGGAAACCAGAGCACCAGCAGTATGCGGAAGCACATGGCTGGTCAGCACCCTATTCAGTGGTCAAAAGTGCAGCCTTCCACAACAGTGTCATCTGACCCAAAGACTGCGACGGTAACTCAGATACGTCCGTCACAATCAAGTGTTGCTGAAGCTGGTCCAGCTGATATGTACTCATCACAAGCAGCGGTTGCAGAGAGACTGAACACGAGTGCAGACAGTTCTCGGTCAGCAACATCCTTACAGTTATCAGTGACACAGCTGTACGAAAGGAAGCAGAAATACCACTCTTCCCACCCATTAGCCAAAAAAATAAATGCCCAGATAGCTAAGTTGTTAGCAGTCGAGATGTTGCCGTTTAGGCTTGTGGGTACCGACTCTTTCCGTGAGCTTTTGGCTGTGGCAGTACCACGCTACTCGGTTCCAAGCCGCCACTACTTTTCACGTTGTGCCGTCCCCGCATTACATGAGCATGTCATTAACAACCTCAAGCGTGCCCTCACCAACGCTGTAACCGGGAAAGTACACCTTACTACGGACACGTGGACAAGCAGTTCAGGACAGGGCCGGTACATCTCGCTCACCGCGCATTGGATCAACGTTGTGGAGAGTGTGCCAAACGATGTTAGTGTTACATCAAACATCCTACCCACGCCACGGATAGCTGGCACAACCTCATTCAGGGTCTCTGCATCATCCTATATGTCCACTACCCCATCTTCCGCTTCCTCGACCAATCCTCAATTGCCCTCAACATCACGGCCAAGTTGGGAGGTTTGCTGCAGTGCTTCAGCAAGACGCCAACAGGCTCTGCTGAAGCTGATCTGTTTAGGTCACACACCGCACACTGCAGTAGAGCTGTTGAAAGGTCTGAAGCAACAGACAGATGAGTGGCTATCCCCACTCCAACTCCAGACCGGTCTCGTGGTGAGCGACAATGGTCGTAACCTAGTGGCTGCACTTAAGCTCGGAAACCTTGTGCACTTGCCTTGCATGGCTCACGTGCTGAATCTAGTAGTGCAGAAATTCCTGCGTACATACCCAGAGCTATGTGACCTACTGGAGAAGGTGCGTCGAGTTTGTGCACATTTTCGTCATTCGTCAACAGCGGTTGGAAAACTTTCATTGCTTCAAAAGCAATTGAATTTGCCCAACCACAGACTCATTTGTGACATGCCGACACGATGGAACTCTACATTCCATATGTTATCGAGGATCAATGAGCAGCAGAGGGCAATATCCGAGTATCAGTTGCAACATGCCCGTCAGACCGGCAGTCAGCCACGACATATTAGTACAATGGAGTGGGTGTGGATCGCTGACACATCTGAGGTTCTTGATAATTTTGACTACTGCACAAAACTGTTGAGCGGTGATCAGTCCATCATCAGTGTCACTGTACCCATGCTGTGTCTGCTGAAAGAATCCCTCATTAATCAGAAAAATGAAGCATTGAGAGCCCAGCAGATGGCTATGGAGCCAGATTTAAACAGCGCAGTACCTAGCCAGCAAAGCCAGTATGACCAGGCCACAATGGCTCCTGAGGAGGAACAGGAGCAAGACGATGAAGAGGATTTATTTTTTGTTGGTGCCGATGTCAACCCAGATGGTACTCACAACCCCAGCTTTGTGTCTGTCCACCATGGGTGGCCTGGAGAGGAGGAGGCGGAGACAGACTTTCCGGATACAATGGGTATTGAACATCGTTCTGAGGACACTGAAGACATGAGTCTATGCAGCTTAGGACACATGGCTCACTTCATGTTGACTTGTCTGCTAGAAGACCCACGAGTGATTAACATATTGCACAACGACCTCTACTGGTTGGCCACCTTTCTGGACCCACGTTATAAAGATAAATTCACCTCGCTGCTGTTTCAGTCACCACGTGGCTTGACAATTGACTATTTCAAGAGGGTTCTTGTGGATAATATGCTTCGAATATCACCGTCAGACAACACTCTGCCCATAGTTAGCAACTCTGTGCAACAGCAGCCTTTGGTCGGGGCACAATCATCCACGCTGTCCAGAAGAGATGCTGGAAAGATGTCCGCAAAGTGGGCTATGTTCAATAAGCCATCGAACCTGCAGCGCCATGTTGCTCCAGTAACCATCTCTCGGAGACAGAAACTTACCAACATGGTACAAGAATACTTAAGTGACAGTACCTGCTTCCTGACTGATGCCGCAGTCCCGTTTAATTACTGGGTCTCCAAGCTCCACACTTGGACCGAGCTCTCGTTGTATGCCTTGGAGGTGCTGGCATGCCCTGCAGCTAGTGTGACATCAGAGCGGGTTTTCAGTGCCGCTGGGGGTATCATAACTGATACCAGGACACGTCTTACTCCAGAGAATGCAGACAGGCTTACTCTAATTAAGTTTAATAGGAACTGGATTTCACAAGACTTCTTGAGCCCTGAAGACGACAGTACTCAGAGCTGAAGTGCCACGTTCAACATCAATATGATATAATTAATCATTGTATTATATTGTGTCTTTTTGGTACAAGCAGTATGTACAAGACCAGTAACGATTTGCGTAACCATGTTCCTGCAACCTGGTAATGAGGCTGCTTCATCTTAAACCAACACTACACCTTAAATTCGGTTTCATTAACCATCACAACACCTTTTCACAAGGAATCAACCTTTATTTTCTGTTAGCAAACATTTAAAAGCCCCTTGGGCTAATTTTTTGAGCCACCCTGGCTAACAAGCTGATCATGGCCCTTAGGCCTGCATTTATACCCAAAATGCAAAACAGCCCCTTGGGCTAATTTTTGGAGACACCCAGCCTAAGAGGCTTATCATGGCCCTTAGGCCTGCACTTATACCCAAATTGCCAAACAGCCCCCTTGGGCAAATTTTTAGAGCCACCATGGCTAACAAGCTGATCATGGCCCTTAGGCCTGCATTTATACCCAAAATGCAAAACAGCCCCTTGGGCTAATTTTTGGAAACACCCAGCCTAAGAGGCTTATCATGGCCCTTAGGCCTGCATTTACACTAAAAATGCCAAACAGCCCCTTGGGCTAATTTTTGGAAACACCCAGCCTAACAAGCTGATCATGGCCCTTAGGCCTGCATTTACACGAAAAATGCCAAACAGCCCCTTGGGCTAATTTTTGGAGCCACCCAGGCTAACAAGCTTATCATGGCCCTTAGGCCTGCATTTACACTCAAAATGCCAAACAGCCCCTTGGGCTAATTTTTGGAGCCACCCAGGCTAACAAGCTTATCATGCTTTGGGAGACACCCTGGCTAACAAGCTTTTTATGGCCCTTAGGCCTACATTTATACCAAAAATGGGATACAGCCCCTTGGGCTAATTTTTGGAGCCACCCAGGCTAACAAGCTTATCATGGTTTGGGAGACACACTGGCTAACAAGCTTTTTATGGCCCTTAGGCCTACATTTATACCAAAAATGGGAAACAGCCCATTGGGCTAATTTTTCCAGGCACCAATCCTATGCCTGCATCGTGGGCGTTGCTTGGACTATCATCCTGCTGGAGCCTGTTGAAGGGTCCCACTGTACGCTCCATACAAAACGCGTAGACGCGATGTGTAGCATGTAGACGTCCCAGCCTCTCACATGTGTGTTCATAGTCTTGTTGCCATAGCGAGGCTGAAAGTAACCCCCCAAACACAGGCACTGTTTGTCAGCAACAGTTGTATGTGGAGTCATGATTTGACACTTAGTAACCAAGGTGACTTCATGCGCCATGTGGGCCGTAAAGTACTTGCTAATGATGCTCTCTCCCCTGTCCCCCACGCCAAATGTCTCGGGGTAATCCTTGACTCCTCCCTCTCCTTCAAGCCCCACCTGTAGTCCCTAACCAAGTCCCTGTGACTCCAACTCAAAAATATTTAACCAATTCGGTCGTTCCTCAATCCTGACATTGCTGAAACACTCATAAATGCCCTCATCATCTCCCGCCTTGACTACTGCAACCTCCTTCGCATAGGTCTCCCTGCCAACTCTCTTGCACCTCTCCAATCTATACTAAACTCTGCTGCCCGACTAATACATCTGTCCTCACGCTACTCCCCTGCCTACCCCCTCTGCCAAGCCGTTCACTGGCCCCTCCGGCCCACAGAGAGCTCACTTTAAAACACTGACCATGACATTCAAAGCCTTACACAACCTATCCCCACCATACATCTCCGACCTGATCTCCCGATACCATCCCTCACGCAACCTGCGTTCATCCCAAGAACTTGTCCTACAGTCCACCCTCATCTCCTCTTCCCACAACCGCATACAGGATTTCTCCCGGTAATCCGCCATGCTATGGAACTCCCTGCCCCACCTCATCAGTCAGTCGCCTACCCTCTGAACCTTAAAGATACTTCTAAAGACTCACCTCTTCCGACAGGCCTACAACCTGCCATGAGACCCCGCTACACGCCCCACGACCGACACCTTCCCCACCCTATTGTATCCCCACCCACCCCTCGTAGAATGTGAGCCCACGCGTACAGGGTCCTCTACTATTGTACCTATATGACCTTATTGTCTATGTTTATTGTACTTGTCCTTCTCTACCTTTTCCTCATGTAAAGCGCCATGGAACCTATGGGCGCTATATAAATAAATAATTATAATAATTATGATGACTTGAAGCCCAACCACAAAAATAACTCCACATTCATTCCTTGAAAAAATACAGACACAAAGCTGGTTTTTAAAACTGTGTTTAAAAAAAAAAATGGCAGCACTGTTTGGACATTCCAAAAAATACTACCTTTTAAAATTGTAGTAACAACAAGAACAACAACAAATGGAGCCCTACAGGTCCTGGTAGGTGGGCTGTCCGTCCTGCAAAAGGTCAAGGGCCCCACGTATGGCCTGGCCGAACCCTTCAGGGTGGATCCTCTGAACAGGTGTAGGGAACGGTGGTAGGTCCCTGTTAGCTGGCCACTGGCAGTGAGGCAAAGCCCTGTGGGGTGGGACATGGCTGTCCCGTGTTGTGGGCCTGCCTAGCCTGTTAGAGTTTATTTTCCACCCATCCAAATATTGGAACACATCACCGGGGTCGTTATTTGGCTGACAGGCTTCCAGCACTATCTGTAATGCTGACCTTGCCCGCAGTAGCCTGTCAAATGGAATATTATCCATGAATGGTATAATACTGCGGGCAAAGTCAGCATTACTCTGTTGCACACTTAAATGTGCTGACCCCGGGATCGGACCATAAGCTGGGCCTGCCGCTGGTGGCGTCGGTGGTGGTGCTGGCCCTGCCGCTGGTGGTGGCGGTGGTGGTGCTGGCCATGCCGCTGGTGGTGGCGGTGGTGGTGCTGGCCCTGCCGCTGGTGGGGGCGGTGGTGGTGCGGACCCTGCCGCTGGTGGCGGTGGCGGTGGTGGTGGTGGTGGCGGGGACGGCGGTGGTGGTGTTGATGGCCCTGCCGCTGGTGGGGGCGGTGGTGGTGCGGACCCTGCCGCTGGTGGCGGTGGTGGTGGTGGTGGTGGCGGGGACGGCGGTGGTGCTGTTGATGGCCCTGCCGCTGGTGCCGGCGGTGGTGGTGCTGGCACGGCCGCTGGTGGCGGCGGTGGTGGTGCTGGCCCTAGCGCTGCTGGCGGCGATGCTGGTGGTGGTGGTGGCGGCGGCGACGGCGGTGGTGGTGGTGGCGCCGGCCGTGGTGGTGGTGGTGGGTTTACTCCACGCCGCCTTCTGTTTGGAGGTGGAGGATTAGCAGCACGCCGCCCTCTGTAGTAAGCTTCTCTGTGGGTAAAGTAAAAAAAAATTTGGTGAATGCATTGCATTTGGAAACAAAAACATAGGTCAAACATTAAGTTGCACACTTTTTAGACTCTGTGTATCTGTGTATTATTAATCAGATATTTGTTATTATTATGAAAGAATAACCAACTGTACATAACATAAAGGAATACGTGACTTTCTTTGCTAATTCCATACTAATACATAATTTTTCACCCCCTGATTAACACCCACCCCCCCCCCATCCCATCTAATCTAGTCGATCAATAACACCAATGGTTCACATGAAAAAAAAAAGTCCCCCTGACTTCACTTTTTACTTGACATACTTAATTCACAAAACTTTTAGCTTATATCATCTATATAAAGCAGGGAAGGGGTTGAAAGGTATACAATATATATATATATAATCTATTTATATAATCGGGAGTTTGAAATTCCGGCACTGTAGCCTAATCCCAAACTCCTTAGCGTCACTGCGAGCGGAGACGCGTATGCGCCTTCGCGAGCCGCAGACGCTTAACTCACACAGCCGCTATAGCGTTTTCTCGAGCGGCCTCGCGCCCTCCGCTCACAGCAAGACCTGCGCCCCTCACAGCGCCCAATCCGCCCCGGCATGCTGGCATTTGTACTTCCCCCGTCTGTGCACCCACAGGTCTTAGCAGATCACTGATGCTGACAGCGGGGGGGGGGACAACACAGACAATCAAATCAGGAGGAGGTCAGTGTCAGGAGGAGATGACAGCCGCCCGCCGGGGCCTGTGACACTGCAGAGGTCACAGCGGGGCTGTGTGTGCGGACAACGGGGAGGCCGGGGGCTACGGACGTACCGGACACGTCCTCTGCTCCTGGAGATGTGCCGCGGTTCCGCGCTCGCAGCGTATCTGACGCGGGAGCCGCGCTCACCACGCCCACACCACGCCCTCTGCCAAACAACCCACACCTCTCACTAACCTCCTGCAGCTAACCACACCCCATGTTTACCTTTGCCATGATGTCATTTAGCTGCGGCCGCTATCTTTAATAAGGTCAGTAATGATGGCAGTAATCGGATCTCTGCTCCCTCTAGCACGCCCCAACACTGTAGCACCATCTATTAACCCTATTCTCATCACCTATATACTCTGCTACCCACAGAGCCGCCTGTATACTCTGCTACCTCAGACCCGCCTGTATACTCTGCTACCCACAGACCCGCCTGTATACTCTGCTACCCACAGACCCGCCTGTATACTCTGCTACCCACAGACCCGCCTGTATACTCTGCTACCCACAGACCCGCCTGTATACTCTGCTACCCACAGAGCCGTCTTTATACTCTGCTACCTCAGACCCGCCTGTATACTCTGCTACCCACAGACCCGCCTGTATACTCTGCTACCCACAGAGCCGTCTTTATACTCTTCTACCTCAGACCCGCCTGTATACTCTGCTACCCACAGAGACGCCTGTATACTCTGCTACCTCAGACCCGCCTGTATACTCTGCTACCCACAGACCCGCCTGTATACTCTGCTACCCACGGAGCCGTCTTTATACTCTGCTACCTCAGACCCGCCTGTATACTCTGCTACCCACAGACCCGCCTGTATACTCTGCTACCTCAGACCCGCCTGTATACTCTGCTACCTCAGACCCGCCTGTATACTCTGCTACCCACAGACCCGCCTGTATACTCTGCTACCCACAGACCCGCCTGTATACTCTGCTACCCACAGAGCCACGTGTATACTCTGCTACCCACAGAGCCGAAATGGAACCTAATGTATATATTAATAAATAATACTAAATGTACACAACAGTGCTGCAGACACATACCTTGGCATACGGGCCACCGGGTGAAGGAAGGACAGCCGGTCATAAAAGTGGTAGTGGTTGAGCAATGGAGCGGCTCCCGGTTGTCTCTCTGAGTACTGCCGGTACTGCTTCTTATGCTGGTCCCGGCAGCTCCTCCACCGTTTTTTAAGATGGTCAACTGTGAAATGATTTGAAACCGGGTTTAGAGATGTGTAATATTTGAAACAACAAAAGTATGTGTACAAATCAACAATAACATTTTATTCATTTTGTGTGTGTAATGTGTATACAAGGCACAGTGACACGACAGTGTGGAACATCATCAACAGCATTACGGACATTGAGCTCACGTGGCCACAATCACAAATGAGGCAGGACACATGTCAACGCATAGAGAATGTAATAGTGCGGGCACCAGACTCTGGTCATTAGTGGTATTTATATACACCCAACCCCTTGGCCGAAAGAGCCAGGAGGATCAGACATTAAACTCATTGTACTGTTGTGACCCCATCCAAATATAGGCAACTATGCGGTGGAGCATGATAACACATTCAGGGTCCTGTATACCCTGCTATGGGGGCCCTGTATTCCCACTGCTGGGGGCCCTGTAAACCCACTGGGCCACTGTCTACCCACTGCTGGGGGCCCTGTATACCCACTGCTGGGGGGGCCTGTACACACACTGAGGGCCCTGTATACAGGGACTGACTGGCACCCTACAGTTTGGGTCGCAACCCTCCCTCACCGGCCCGACACAGGTGAGGACGGGGGGTGGGGGGGGGTGATGACTGGCGGCCGCCTCACAGTCACCGCAGCTCCCGCATTCTCCTATGGCTCGCTCCCAGCCGCAGCCTCGCGCTCCTCACAGCCGCTCGCTAACAGTCGCAGCCGCACGCCACTCACAGACGCTCACTCCCGGACGCAGCCGCGTGCTGATGACGTCATCGCGCGCCCAGGAGCTTCCGTTTCCGCCTGCTGCTTCAGGGACATGCGGATTATTCATGCTCCTGCAGCCGCATGACCCGTGGCACCTGGGCCAGTCCGCCCCTGCCTGTATACCACAATATGGGGGGATGTATACCCATCTGGGGGCCTGTATACTCTGCAGGGGGAGGTGTATACTCTGCTGGGGGGCTGTCTACCAGTGATAGCCGCTGTATACCAGGATGGCGGTGAATATGTTTTCATAGTTTTTCGGGGCAAAAATAGGGGGGTCGGCTTATACACGGGTCGGCTTATACACGAGTATATATACAGTAAATGCAATATATAACGTGTAAACTCATTTAACTTACTTAGATTGCTCTGTTCCTCATGGTCACTCCGATGGAACGCAGGGAACATCTCTTGGGCGATCTCTCTCCAGGCTGTATTAATTTGGGTCGTATCCCCATAGTCAGGATCTGTAGGGAGCCATAGAAATGGACGAGCCTCCACAAGTGCAATAAGACGCAGTGTGTTCACCGTGCCACGTCCTGCTGCCATGATTGCACTGATGAATGGATTGCTCTGTGTGTGCGCCTGTCAGCGCGACTCGCTTCCTGTTTCCTTAAAGCATGGTGTGTGCTGGAGAATCCCTTCCCTCGCATCATCGGCTACAAGCCTCAAAATAAGAGAAAAACCAGCGAGTTTGGACTCGCACACTTTCAGAGACACATCAGCGAGTTGTAAATGTCATTATTCGCTATTACTCGGGTCCCTATTCATTAACATTGGACTCGCTGGACTCGCAACGAGTCCCGAGTCCTTGACTCGGACTCGTTGGGGTCTTGCGATTCCGAGTCTTTTCGGACTCGCTCATCTCTAGTTAATTTTAACAAGATGTTTATTAAAAGTTATATTTTAAATAGTGCACTTTATAATTGATTTATATACTAAGGGAGTCACTAGTTATCATATTATTTAAAAAGAAAAATGGGTACTAATGTTATGGTCAAATGCATCGATGAAGTGTTGTTTTTACTCCAACAGAGTGTTGAAGCTGGTAGACCCAGAGAGAGGAGAGCAATCCAAAAACAGATCCGAGCTCTGGTTTATCAACAACAGGTAACATTGTCTAATGGTGAAATTGGCAGAGTACGGGTCACAGATCCTATTCCAATTGTGGTACCACCCAGAAGTGAAATGATGATCTGGTGTCCAGCAGCCATAGGCCTCAGAGGGCAGGACTACCAAGCTGTAGTAGAACCTGTAATGTCCGATAGTAGTCCTACGCTCTTGACAGCCAGAGGGTTGGTCGATGTGAGAAAAGGGAGGGTCCCCGTACGCATATTAAATTATAGTGATGACGAAGTCAGACTGCCAAGATATGCAACTGTCGCAAAATTGTACCAGGTAAAAGATGATGCTGTAATTGATGTAAAATCCTCAAACCAAACAGTCGCTGATGAACCCCCTCACTCCAAAGATCAGTTAGAGAAATGGTGTCAAGAACTCAGTGTAGGAACTGACAATACACCCTCTCACCAGAAAAATGGAGTATACCGGGTAGTTCGGGAGTATGAGCAAGTGTTCAGCAAACACCCACTTGACTTTGGGAGGATTAAAGGGGTACAACACCATATCCCCACAGACAACCATGCACCTATCAAAGAAAGGTACAGGCCTATACCACCCACTCACTACCAAAAAGCAAAAGAGATGCTTCAGGAAATGAAAAATGCAGGAGTCATTAGGGATAGCTGTAGTCCCTGGGCCGCACCACTAGTCCTGGTTAAAAAGAAAGATGGTAGTATGAGAATGTGCGTAGACTATAGGCAAATCAACAAAGTCACACACAAAGATGCATACCCATTACCACGCATAGAAGAGTCACTAGCTGCACTCAAATCTGCCAACTACTTCTCCACATTAGATCTTACTAGTGGGTACTGGCAGGTTGCCGTTGCAGAGGAGGATCGTGAGAAGACAGCCTTCACTACTCCTATGGGCTTATGCGAGTTCAACAGTATGCCATTCGGGTTGTGCAATGCCCCAGGAACATTTCAGAGACTTATGGAGTGTTGTTTGGGCCACAAAAACTTTGAGACTGTCTTGTTATACCTTGATGATGTCATTGTATACTCTCAGACCTATGAAGATCACCTCCAGCACCTGAGTGAAGTGTTCGAGTCACTGTCCAAGTACGGGATGAAACTAAAACCGTCCAAGTGCCACCTGCTGAAACCCAAGGTCCAATACCTAGGACATGTGGTAAGCGCTGAAGGCATCGCACCGGATCCGGATAAAGTAACCGTCATCAAGGACTGGCCAGCACCAACCAACCACAAAGAGGTACGTCAATTTCTAGGACTGGTCGGGTACTACCGACGATTCATCAAAGGATATACCAAGATAGCAGCACCCATGAAAGATCTCTTAGTAGGTCAATCCAAAAACGGCAAAATCAGGGGACCCCCGTTCCACTGGGGCCCAGAACAGGAACAATCCTTCCAGAAGCTGAAAGACGCTTTCACTGGAGAAGAAATCTTGACCTATCCTGATTATAATCTCCCGTTTTTACTGTACACCGATGCAAGTAATGAAGGTTTAGGAGCAGTCCTAGCTCAACGCCAGCAGGGCAAGGAGAAGGTGATAGCCTACGCCAGCAGAAAGCTCCGTCCCACAGAAAGGAACCCGGAGAATTACAGCTCCTTCAAGCTGGAGTTCCTGGCCCTGGTCTGGGCAATCACAGAGAGTTTCAAGCATTACCTGGCATCCGCCCCGTTCACAGCTTTCACAGATAATAACCCTCTAACACACTTAGAGACTGCAAAGCTGGTAGCCCTCGAACAGCGTTGGGTAGCAAGACTCTCTAACTACGACTTCACTGTAAAGTACCGGGCAGGTCACAAGAACGGCAATGCTGATGCCCTGTCCCGAATGCCTCACCTTCCTGAAGAGGGAGAAGACATAGATGACCTGGAAGAGATTGAACTACCTGCTTTCCACCGTTCGGGTACAGCAACATGTCATCAGAGAAACCAGACACGTGTAGAGAGGACCGTGAACCCTTTACCTCACCATGACTGGAAGGAGGCTCAGGCCAGCGACCCAGATGTCAGCTTGGTAAGGGATCTAAGAAAAATGATGGGAGTGATGGTGTGCCACGGTCCGCGCTGCTCAGGGTTCAGAAGAAAACTCACCAAAGAGCCAATCAACTTTCCATCCTCTTTATTCCTCCTACGCGTTTCAGCGCCACACCCGGCGCCTTCCTCAGGGATCCGGGTGTGGCGCTGAAACGCGTAGGAGGAATAAAGAGGATGGAAAGTTGATTGGCTCTTTGGTGAGTTTTCTTCTGAACCCTGAGCAGCGCGGACTGTGGCACACCATCACTCCCATCATTTTTCTTGGAACATACCACTATCCAGTGGTAGGTGGAGGTCCTGCAGCAGCTTGGAACATTGATTCTGAAACGCCTTCAAACCAGTTGTGGGGATCACAACTGGACCAGGTGAGCGGCTCCATAGCACCACCACACTACAACTAGTGTTACTAGTGATAGGGCTCTATTGCGCCCCTTGTCCCCCCCTTTTTATATTTTATGGTAAGGGATCTAATCACTCAAGAACACGCCAACATGGACTCTGATGTCTCATCAACTGCTAAACGCCTGTGGAAGGAGAAAGGGAGGTTGTTTGTCTACCAAGGAAAACTATGCAGAAGATACCTCAATCCAAGAACCCATGAACTCATCTGGCAGATTGTAGTTCCCAAGACTGAAGTCCAGATGATCCTTGAAGCATACCATGATGATGCAGGACACTTTGGATGGAAGAAGTTGGAGAGACTCCTGAAGGATCGGTTTTACTGGGTCGGTATGCGAGGCTCAATTGACAAATGGTGTAAAAACTGTGGACCATGTCACCTTCAAAGGAAAGACCATCTAACTCAGAAAGCTCCATTGCAGCTGATCGTTACCACCAAACCTCTTGAAATAGTTGCTCTCGACCATGTGAAGCTTACCCCAAGTCGAACCAGGTACACTTACGCTCTCACCATTGTTGACCACTATTCAAGGTTCCTGGTAGTAGTTCCAGTTAAGGATTTAACTGCAGAAATCGCAGCCAAAGCGTTCCAGAGTTACTTCTGTCGCCCCCATGGGTATCCAGACCAAGTCTTAATTGACCAAGGGCCAGCCTTCGAATCAGCTCTGTTTCAAAAATTCTTAGGGCTATATGGGTGTTAGAAGATCCGCACAACACCTTATCATCCTCAGACGAACGGTTTATGTGAGAAGATGAACCACATAGTCATTGACATACTCAAGACCTTACCAGTTGAAGAGAGAAATCAATGGCCAGAGAAACTTCCAGATCTCGTGGACATCTACAACCACATACCTGTCAGTTCAACCAACTATACACCTGCTTACTTGATGAGAGCAAGACCAGGTAAATTGCCTATTGATTTGCAGATGGGAACCATCGAACCCACAGAAGACTCTTCTGATGAAGACTGGGTCAGCCAACGCCAAGAGCAGTACAGGAAAGTATAAGAAAGTGTTGAAAGAAACCTAGAAATCAGTAGAACCAAGCAAGAAAAAGACTTTAACAAGCACGCCTCAGCTGAACCTTTAGCTACAGGAGACTTAGTGCTAAAAAGAAAGCGAAAAACCAACAAATTGGATAACAGTTGGGAATCTGTACCCTACACCATTATGCCGTCACAGTATGACAACTCAAAAACTTGCGTTATCAGTAAAGATAATGGGAATACTATTGCAACTGTTTCAAGGGATCATTTAAAGAATTGTCCAGCACAGTTAATCCCACAAGCAACCAGTTACCCTGCTGTAACTATAGATGAAGAAACAAAAGAAAATCTAGTCCTTACAGACATTGGATACTTACCAGCTGACTGGCAACAATGCGGTGATGCATTCCTCATACCAGTTATGCATTTCTACCAGCCTGTAGAAAATCAGCAACCAAATCCAATTCAACAAGTCCAACCACAAGTCCAAGTGCAAGAATTGCAGCCTGTTATTATGGAACCTGAGATTCCTGTAATCGGTCAACCTGCTAGTCCCACAGTAAGAGAAGCCATTCCTACTCAACTAACTATAGAAGATAGTCCAGTTGATAGACTACGTACTTACTATAGTCTTACACGCAGCAGAAGTAGAGGACCAACAACCACTTCGTACACTACACCAACAGCTTTGGAAACACCCACACTACGCAGATCCACACGTAGTACAAGCCCCAAACAAACTTGGAGAATGGGTTTAGAATGTAGTGGAATATAGTACCTGAAAGTGTTTGTAAATAGTAACCAGTTTTCAAAACCTGTAAAAAGTAGTGTACAGAAGGGTGGAGGAACTGGGTTCTGTCCCAAGTATATCAAGTTGGGGACAGAAAGCGCCTGGTAAGGTATAGGAGGTTAGTACCGGCCTCCCAAGCAGAGACACCCGGAGGGAATGTATAAAGTTTAAATATGTGTGAACGTTACCTTTATCCCATTTTCATAAACTTTGGACAATTGTCACAGGACTTGTGTGACCAGAACTTACCTTTTCCAGCCTGCGGCAGATGGACTAGTGCCGTATGGACTGCTTTTCACCTTTTTCATATTTTTCCCTTCCTTTTTAGTGATTGATTGTGTTTTTCTTTAAGACTCTGTAAATACCTGTTATAACATGTATAGTGTTAAGTTGTAAAAAGAACTTTTTGCTCAGCCGGGAGAACTGAGTTTAACTAAGGGGGAATGTGGCACCCTGGCACCTGTTGGGCACCACAGAAATCCTTAGGGCATGACTGGAGTAACAGCAAAGCATCACTCACCAAAACACCAAACAACACCTTAGAACACCTGGTTTCACCCCGAGCCTCTAGGGGGAGCTCCACTGGTCACTTTGAGCCAGTTCCCCCTATAAATAGAGTCTTGGAGGGAGAAACACCAGAGTGTGTGCAGACGCTACAAGAGCTGCAGGTTGTGAATGATCTCAAGCTTATGACACACACACCAGGCCTAGTCAGCCTAGCTACCAGTGAGGAAATCCCTGCAATTGGGATAATAGGAAAGGAGAAGCACCTCTCAAGGAATACCATAGTTACACTAACTCTTCCCTCATCCTCCGGTTACTGGAACCGAAGCTGTGAGAGCTACCCAGCCATCACAGAGAACCAGCACCATTAACAGGAGGTTTAGCCACCTGTTCCACCTGATGCACCTACCCACGAGAACCCAAGGAAGAGTACTGATCTTGCTCAGACCCTTTTACAGTGCCCTCAGTGCTATTAACCAGGTGAAGCAAGTTCCATCGAACACACCGCCCGGTCCGGCTGGATTCTGTGACGACCATCCGCTGTAAGGCCGAGCTGCTGGTAGGCAGCACCCCGAGAAACCTCGAGACCCTTAACCCCTATACATGGATCTGGAATTACAGCGAAGCCCAGGGGTAGCTGCCTATAGCAACAGAGCAGGGAAGGTCGCCAGGGAAAAAATCAAGACCCGAAAAAAAAGTCAGAAGTCCGAGTCAAAACCGAGAGGGCAGCGAAGGTACAAAATCATCAGGCAGTAGCAGAGTCAAAAATCCAGGCAAGGGTCAAGGGCAAAAACCAAGAGGGCAGCTGAGGTACAAAATCGATAGGCAGAGGCAGAGTCAGAAATCCAGGCAAGGGTCAATAACACAACTACACACACTATATCACTTAGGGAACCAAAACTATATCTGGCGGCCTGCAAGACATTCTCCAATGTATTTGAAGGGCGCGGTTACCTCCCATAGGCTGGAGCTCACAGCCTGATGACCTCATCCGGCCTGCCCCTAGACCCAGGCCAGATGGAGATGCACGACTGGCTCCACCCACCCCACCTCTGACAGAAGAACGCAGGCTGCGCCTAACGGACACCTCTGCAGGCCCCGCTCCTCTGCGACCAACACCACCCAGAGGGGAAACACAGCGGCGCTCAGCAACAGAGGCAGACGTCGTGGAAGCAGTTCCATATGAGGACAAGGCCCTCCTATCACCGGCGCCACCAGCCGAAGGAATCCGGCTCCTCCCAGCGGCCGAGGCAGGAACACCAGCCACCGAGTCCAATGGTGATGTGACAGATTCCACATCCACCCGACCTTAGCACCAGAAGTATAGAGAGAAGGAAGCCTACACAAACTGCTTGCTGTGAATCTCCAGTATTGCTAAACTTCACGAACCGGGGTCTGGCGTACCTAAAAACCACCAGTAAAGGTACTCAAAAGACTCTGGCGTGTCTGTGTCTGACTCCTGAGCCTAACAGCAGCATTACCGCAGCTGCCTCACATCATCTCAGCTCCCGGCTCCGGGGACTCCCGCTCATCCTGTGGGGAGCGTCCCAACTTGCTGCCTACCATCCCCCGGAGACCTAGCAGCGCTGGTAAAGTTACCAGAACACCCCCAGGTGGCGTCACGAAGACAAATCATCCCTACTTTTCCGCCATTTCCCCTATTGATCTGGACCACCGGGCCTCACAGCCGCAGGCGCGGTTCCGTGACAAGAGAAGCAGACGCCTGCGACGTGAACACCCCGGTCACGGTGAGTCAAAAACATGTTACCAACAATCGTCAGGTTCGGCAGGTGATCACTTAGTTATTGGTGGAATCCGACCAATCAAAACCACATCCTTGGAAGAATGTGGCACTTTTACCCCTTTTATTAACTGCAGCAGCCGGTAATGATGTGACCACGGCTCCATTCATTATCATTGGAGCTCCCAGAAAAAGGCAAACCCAGCGCTCCCAGCCACTGAGGGAGTGAAGGGATCATGGGCGAGCTGTACATCACCTCCAGTCTAATGGGGACAAAACAAACCTATGACTAAGGACTGTCTTTAAGGACATTGATGTAAATGTGCTTTATAATACTTTTCTAATATAGGCTAGGGTCACATTTCCGTTTTTTTTACAAAATCCTGATCCGGTTTTGAGCTTTCAAAAAGCTCAAAACCGGACCAGGAAACGCTCCTCATAGGAGCCTATGCAAAACACCGGATGGCTTCACAAGCCATCCGGTGGCCGGATCCGGCACTGCTGCCTGCGTTAAAAATCATGCAGGCAGCAGTTTTCGCAGCGTTTCCAGGGACCGCACTGCGGTAACCGGATGGCTCAGGATGTGTAATCCTGAGCCATCCGGTAACTGCAGAGTTTGCGGATCCCGGCTATTGCCGGGATCAGCAAACTTAATAAAGAGTTGAATAGCTGAGCTAAATGACTGTTTGAGGTCTGTAGGGGGGCTTAGACCCCCCTACAGACCGGCCGCCGACTTCTATAGTGTTCTTCTACAATTTCTCACTGTGCACGGGCTCCTCGGAGCCCGTGCATGTCACCCAAAGTTGCCCCTACCCCCCCGTATCACTATAGAGGGGTGCATACACCCCTCTATTACAATTATGCTTTAATTATGTGATATATACAATGAATTATCCAAATCGCAAAGTAAGTATATATTTACATGTGTCCGGAGGCAGAGTGAAGGGATTTCCATGGGCGGGGCTGTGTGCAGTAGCCTCCGCCCGCTCCTTCTTGATGGCCGCCCCCTCTGGCCTTAATCCAGTCTTGTGAGGGCGGGCACGTCGTTAAAGGGGCGTGGCTAACCGCGGCACTTAGTTAGCCACGCCCCTTTAACGACGTGCCCGCCCTCACAAGACTGGATTACGGCCAGAGGGGGCGGCCATCAAGAAGGAGCGGGCGGAGGCTACTGCACACAGCCCCGCCCATGGAAATCCCTTCACTCTGCCTCCGGACACATGTAAATATATACTTACTTTGCGATTTGGATAATTCATTGTATATATCACATAATTAAAGCATAATTGTAATAGAGGGGTGTATGCACCCCTCTATAGTGATACGGGGGGGTAGGGGCAACTTTGGGTGACATGCACGGGCTCCGAGGAGCCCGTGCACAGTGAGAAATTGTAGAAGAACACTATAGAAGTTGGCGGCCGGTCTGTAGGGGGTCTAAGCCCCCCTACAGACCTCAAACAGTCATTTAGCTCAGCTATTCAACTCTTTATTAAGTTTGCTGATCCCGGCAATAGCCGGGATCCGCAAACTCTGCAGTTACCGGATGGCTCAGGATTACACATCCTGAGCCATCCGATGACCGCAGTGCGGTATTCAGCACACAGTTTTGAACAAAACTGTGTGCGACCGGCATTGCATTCACCGCATCCGGATCCGGATGCGGTGAATGCAATTTATGTTTTCAATGTGACCCTACCCTCTGTGCTGGATATTTTTCTATTTTTTGGACACATAATGGGTATAAAAGCTGCACATTCAGCAGTCGCACCCCCACCAAATAACACCTTATCACATCCTTAGGCCATGTGCACACACTGAGTATTTGGTGAGTTTTTTACCTCGGTATTTGTAAGACAAAATCAGGAGTGGAGCAATCAGAGGTAATATGTGCTGCATTTCTCACCATCTCCTGCTTCTGTCTTATAAATACTGAAGTGAAAATCTCACCAAATACTCACTGTGTGAACGTGGCCTTAGACGAGATAATTACTTGCTTTCTCTGGAGAACCTCTGTAAGTGCATTTTGCTGCTGCTGTGTCACAGGACAGGAAGGGGTTAAGCAACCAAGTTTTTAATATCTACTAGAAATAAAGAATTTTCCCCTTATTGATATCAGAAAAAAACTAATAATCAACCACAATCCACTATACCAAGACCAGTAATACCACATATAAAGGAGACATACCACCACACTGTGATCAGAGCACATATTACTACTAAACTGTGATCAAATACTACCACGTGCAAGGTATAAATACTGCCACACCATGATAAGACCACATATAACCGACATATTGTAATTGAATAATTCCACATTCAAGGGACAAATACACAACGCCATGACCAGAGCACATAATGCCACAACATAGTGACCAATAAAATCCGGTCAACCCATAGAAGCACCACCCAGCTCAAAATGGTTTGCCGTCGTCTGCTCCTTCCCCTCTCCTCTTACCTGATAAACCACAAGTTTGGTGCCAGACCCACTACTACATGTCAGTACTCTGTGGTGCCCAGCTGTTTCTACTTCAGTGTGAATAGTGACCAATAATACTACAATAATGAAGATTAAAAAAAGCTCTGTATATTTGGTCAGTGTAAATACAGTGATTATCAGTGACATTATACACAGAAACTCTGTATATAGTGTCAGTGTACAGGTGATGCAGAGAACACCAGTGACATTATACACAGGAACTCTGTATAGGGTGTCAGTGTACAGGTGATGCAGAGATCCCCAGTGACATTATACACAGGAGCTCAGTATATAGTGTCAGTGTACAGGTGATGCAGAGAACACCAGTGACATTATACACAGGAGCTCAGTATATAGTGTCAGTGTACAGGTGATGCAGAGATCCCCAGTGATATTATACACAGGAGCTCAGTATATAGTGTCAGTGTACAGGTGATGCAGAGAACACCAGTGACATTATACACAGGAACTCTGTATATAGCGTCAGTGTACAGGTGATGCAGAGATCACCAGTGACATTATACACAGGAGCTCTGTATATAGTGTATAGTGTGCGTGGATAGGTAATACACCTACTCACCAGAGTATGTATCTTGGTGAAGTCTTTCATCTTCAGGTTTCTTCTTCCCCTGTCGCAGACAAATATCACGTCTTCTAGCCAGGACTCATCTCTGCAGAAAATAACACAGTTATCTACTGTATAAAACTGATCACTTCCATAGCACATTCCACACTTTTCCCAAGATTTCTACACTACATCAAACGACATCGTGCCTCCTCGCACAGTAACAAGGCCTCCCTTTGGTTCCCCTCATGGAAAAATAAATTATACAGCAGTAATAATGTCGCCTGATTGGCCCCTACAGTAAATATGTCCCTACTTCCCACCGTAAACCAATAATGTATGTTCCCCATTCTGGCCCCCATATAGTAATAACGTCTTGGGCCCCCATGTTCCCCCATTCTAGGTCCCCAGACGGACATGACAACTTTTCCAGCCATCTACACATCTGACATCTCACATTTCCAGCCCGATCTATTCCCAAACTGGACAAACTCCTCATCCTACTGATCCCCCAATACTGAGCCATTGCTGCTGTCCCTATTACTGCACATGCTGCGTGGTACAAAAACAGCGCTCCTCTTACTGCCCCACATAATAATGTCACCACTGTGTCCTCCACATAGTAATACCACCACTGTATTGTATATACCACCACATGACCCCCTCCATGCTGCACGGGACCCCCTGCGTGCTGCACGGGACCCCCTCCATGCTGCATGGGACGGACCCCCTCCATGTTGCACGGGTACACACACATATTGTTGCTGCTGGGGAGACAGCACACTGAATGTTGCTCCTACGGGGGGCACATATTGCTTGTGCTAAGGGAGAGACATATGGCTGCTGCTGGGGGAGGCACACTGATTGCTGCAGCTTCTTCTTGTTGGCACACATATTGTTTATTCCTGCAGCTGAAGGAGCACAGTGATGTTGCTGCTAAGGGGGGTTACATATGGCTGCTGCTGGGGGAGGCACACTGATTGCTGCAGCTGTTGCTGGGGGGCACACATACCTCATCTACTTCCACACTGTTGCTGCAGCTCTGTCTGCTCCTCTTCATGTGGGATGCAGGACTTCACGTGCTGTCCCCGCCCACACACCTCATCCTCGCTCTGGCACTGCCTGCTGTGTGAGGAAGTCCCTGCTGCAGCAGACAGTGCTCTCTCTGCTCCTCACAGCATACACGCTGTCAGGACTGGCAGCCAAACAATGCAGCTGCCGGCCGTGCGCTGCGGTCTCTGGCAATGTGCCCGGCCGCCGGAAGGTAGGTCTTAGGCCGGCTCCAGGTTTTTGTGGGCCCCGGGCGAAAGAGTCTTAGTGGGCCCCCTTTAACATGTACTGCTCAATGTGTAAATATATCATATTGTGAAAGTTGCAGACTGTAATATATATAAAATCTCCCCCACAGATGCAATCCCTCTTATGCTCTCTTTCCTCCCGTTTGCTGTCTTTCCCCCCACGTGTTCGGTCTCTTCCACCCTGTGCCTGTCACCCCATGCACTCTCTCCCCTCTCTGTGTATGTTTCTACCTGTGCACAGTCTCTCTCTACAATACGCTGTTGCTCGCTCTCCGCCCCGTTCACACTCTCTCTCTCTCCGCCCCGTTCACACACTCTCTCTCTCAGCCCCGTTCACACACTCTCTCTCTCCGCCCCGTTCACACACTCTCTCCGCCCCGTTCACACACTCTCTCTCTCCGCCCCGTTCACACACTCTCTCTCTCCTCGCTATTGACACACTCTCTCTCTGCCCCGTTCACACACTCTCTCTCTCCTCGCTATTGACACACTCTCTCTCTCTGCCCCGTTCACACTCTCTCTCCGCCCCGTTCACACTCTCTTTCTCTCCGCCCCGTTCACACACTCTCTCTTTCCGTCCCGTTCACACACTCTCTCTCTCCGCCCCGTTCATACACTCTCTTCCCCATTCACACTGGGTGTGGGGGGAAGGGGGACAGTGCTCAGGGGCCCCTGCAAGGTGAGAAGTGCACAGGGGGCCTGAGAAAGTTTCCTCTCTTACGGCTGGCAATGAATGGATGAGCGCCTCATTACACGCAACCGATGGGAAACATAAACAGAATAGTGTGTGAAGACAGATAGGAGAAAATCAGACCGCGGAGCTCTGTATGGAGAAATGCTGTATACTAACAAATTCTGCCAAATACAACATGTACTGCTATACTGTCTGCATACTGTATATAATGCTGCCATACCGTGAGCAAATGACTGTGCCTTTAAGCTTGAGGGCAATTACAGTACCATGCAGGGATGGTAGAATACTAACACATACATCTTACAATACCGCCATACACAGCTTATAGAATGCTATATGATAAAAGGTTCAGACCAGGGGCGGAACTACACTGGTGCAGCCGGTGCAGCTGCACCAGGGCCCCGACCGGTTAGGGGCCCCCCCCCGGTCCACACCTGCACCAGTGCCCCCGGGGGTGACGGTCCGCCCCTGGTTCAGACAAATGGTGGCTTATTGCAGTACAGCACACAGCTGGTACACTATACCACATACAGCCTATGTAATAGCACCATACAGTAAACATTGCATTACGGAACAACATTACAATACAATATCCTAATAAACAGCACTAACACCCCCTATGCTTACATAATAGCCCCATACAGTGCCAAACACCAGCACCACATAGCAGGAACGTAAAATCCTAAATACCAAGGTGATGGATAACAGGACCATATCCTAAACCCAAGCCTGCACTAACACAGCATCTACAAAATGCTGTTTATAATGAACACAATATAATCCAAATTATATGGAGGCAAAAACAAAGGCAGTGCCATACAGTGCTCAGATACAGCTGCAGTGATGGCTCTGATCATACAGGTGGCACAGACACTATGGGGGGTGCAGGGCTCACAACTTCTCCATTACACAACTTCCTGTGGGATGATATTAGATAAAGGAGCATATGAGGACTGAGAACATGGTGGACTACAACTCCCAGTAGTTCTGACATATGGGTCCCACACTGCACCACTAGCTCCTCTGCTTCTACTACTGCCCACTGCATGCTGGGGCTTGTAGTGCTGGGTATACTCACCCCCTGCAGGGGGCTGGTGACCTGTTTGCCCGCAGTGCTCATGTCAGCACTGCTGTGTGTGTGGCCCCTGATGTGAGCGAGTCTGGGGCTTGCAGGAGATTCTGCTCTACCCGGGTGCTGATGACTGGCCCACCCCGGACCCCAGCCATACTCACCTCTGTCTGGGTGGCGTCTTACTTCTCTTCTATGCGTTGACAGCAAAAGAAGAGGAAGTGAAGGGGCGGAGCCGGGGGCGCCTCTTCTATGTGTTCCACAGTGTGGAACACAAAGACAAGGGATGTGACGGCTGGATGCGGGGGCGGAGCGGGGGCTGGCGGCCGGCTTCTGAGTAAGCACCGGTAAGAATAAACAATAATACCGGCGCGATGAGGGTGGGCGGCGGTGGTGGGCCCCTCAGTCACGCCTGGGCCCCGACACTGCCCGAATACGCCGTGTGCTGACGCCGGCCCTAGCAGCCAGACATTCTCCACCTCCGCTCCAGGGGGATCCGTTTGGGCCCGTTGGGGGGCGGGGCTAGGGGGGCGGGGCCACAATGCCTGGGGGCCCACCATCACTTTTAACCGGTAACCCGGCGGCCCAGACCGAGCCTGCCAGACAATAGCTGACACTGGATATAATACAGATATAATATGAAATGTCCCGTTAACCCCTTGTGAGGAATATAGACTGTGATGATGTCAGTATAACATGATTTCTACAGGAGAAGCAGCTTGTACTTTATTACAGATTTCACCAGAAACGTTCTTATATTGATCAGTAACAGAAACATGACGGTGACTATAAACCGATAGAGGAGGAATCATCTGATCACCCAGAATAGTCTATTACAGTCTCTTTATACAGATTTTCACATTTCCCTCCAAAGTCTTAAAACTATTCTCTCCTTATTGGATCATCAGGATCATTATGATATATCAGATTTCAGCTCTATTATATTGTCACTGCATGGGTAAATATCAGTAACCTACTGCACGTAGACTATTATATCCTTTACCCTATCTAAGGTTCATTGTGGATAAATATATATTTTTTGCATTTGGGCCCTAATAACCTGCAGGCAGCATATGTATTAGGGGGAATAAAACTAGGAGAGTCTCTTGTAGAGAAGGATCTGGATGATCTTCTAGATCACAGATTAAATAGCAGCTTTCAATGTCAATCAGCAGCTTCTAAGGCCAGAAGGATATTGTCATGTATTAAGAGAGGTGAGAACTCCTGGGACTAGGACATAACACTAACAAAGTGATCACAAAGTGTTAGTGAGACGTCACCTGGATTATGGAGTTCAGTTGTGGAGAACAGTTCATAGATAGGAGGCCCTGGAGCTGGAAACAGTACAAAGAAGAGGCACAAAACTGATGAGAAGTATGTAGGATCTTTATTATGAGGAAAGATTCAAATAGAAGAAGCATAAATGGCTCTTACACAAAACACGGTCAAAAGCTTCTTCATGTAAAACTCCAATAAAAGACTCCCAACCCTCATAATATATATTAACTATTGAATATGTTAACTATTGACTGTCCAATTATTTTGTACAATTGTTTAAGATTTATTTAAGCTGTTAGTGTGATTTATTTTTTTTACATTAATATACTTTAGTTGTAGAATGTTACAACCCATTGTTTATTGTAATGATGTATGGACATCACATCCGGCCCCTATTTACAGGTGCTGTCTTGTGGTAGCTGTAATGTAAATTTTATCTCCTGAAGAAGTGTGCAGCAAGCGCACAAAATACGTTGAGAATAATAAAATCATTTAGAACTGTTGGATCAACTTGAAATATCCATTCTGTGCTCGGCGGCGCAGTTTTACATCCACCCATACCTTCTCCAGACACGTGGCTTCACTATTAATGATACATTGTACACTTGTGTACATGACAAAAATCTGTATTGTAAACATATGGAATGAAATTACATAAAGGGATTGCACATTTTCAAGAAGCAATAACCATACTATGGTGTTTCATGAGCATGAACAGACTTATAATACTTGTTAAGCATATAATGGACATATGCTATATCTATCTAAATTGCTAACAGATAAGTGTAGAAGAGGATGCCTCACACGCTGCTGACCCTCTGCAATTATAAAGCTTTCCGTTCGAAACAAAAAAATAAATAAAAAAACAATTAAAAAAAAATTTAAATTAAAGACTGTTTTGAAGGGATGTTTAAAGGAGATTTTAAGTTTCCTGGATTTCACAGCTTCTGCCACTTCTGGCACTGATCTGAAAATTCACAGCATGCAGGTGTCCCAACACCTAGAAATTCAAGGAAACTTAAAAACTTTATTTTAAAACTCCATTAAATTCAACGGGTTGAAAAAACCTGTAGACCTGATGACTGTGAACTCACCTAATCTTCAGCTATTGGTGTTCTCAGCCACTGGGTCTTTTTGTGGGAATTTTGAACCCAAATCTTCAAGAAAAGTTTTAGGACAATTTTAAAATTTCAACTTTTCCCTCAAACAAAGCCATATTTGCTGATTTTGTTAGTAAGTTGCTTATGTTTCCGATCACGAACCGAATCGTCAATGTTTGTGCCGAATTTGAAATTGGTGAACATGTTCAGGGCAAGTTTGCTTAACTAATAGTTTTATTAATCTGCAGTCCTAATAATAGTAAGAAAAATATTAATATTATTAAAAATTCTAAATATTTCCAATAGACTTAAGGCCCAGTTACACACACAGATAATTGTGCAGAGATTGGTCACAGATCTCTGGTTGCAGTGAAATCATGGACACATTGTTACATTTGTACACAGCCACAAAATGGAACAATTTGTCCATGATTTCACTGCAACCAGAGATCTGTGACCAATCTCTGCACAATTATCTGTGTGTAACTGGGCCTTTAGATGTTTTACGTCAGGTCAGTAAATTGCATTTGACAATCCAGATGAATTGTTGGAAAACCCCATTAAGACGTACAGGTAGTGTTTCTTGCTGTAGGGATAAAACAAATAAATATTTTAAAATAATCACATTTCTCTGGTGTCTGAGGACAATCAGGACATCACTGGTGGTCACTGTACATCTCAGGATAATGATCGGGGATTATATCTCTGTAGACAATCTGTGATTGCAGTAAGATCCAGATCACTGATCGCTGACACACGGCACAATTTACATGTCTCCTGCTTTACATCTCTGCTCTCAGGGGACGTCTCCTCCAGTGATCACAGCTGGTATATAGGAGACATTGTGCAGGTGACATCTCTATAGTCTGTGTCCATCAGTCCAGGGAGATGACGATGGGTTTACAGGGAGTTTTACTGGGTGTAATTCTTCTTCTCATTCATGGTGAGTGGTTCATGAGATGATGGACAGGACAGTAGTAGAGAGGACACAGCACAATGAGGCCACATTAACACTAACACTTATGTTTTCTTTATCATTCCTTAGAATCCTGTGGACAAATCATAATGAGCCAAACTCCAGATCTCATCACTGTGTCCCCGGGAGAGACAGTCACCATCTCATGTAAGGCCAGTAGTACTGTAACTAATAGCGTCTTACACTGGTACCAACAGAAATCAGGACAACGTCCAGCACTTCTCATCTATGGTACAAGCAACCGATATACAGGAGTCCCAGACCGGTTCTCTGGATCTGGATCTGGAACTAGTTTCACTCTTACAATCAGTGGAGCGATAGAGGACGATGCAGCAGATTATCACTGTCAGCAGTATCAGAGCTATCCTCTCACACAGTGATACAGAGCCGTACAAAAACCTCTATTTTCATTTCCTCCATAGAAGAAGCAGTGAGACGTGATATAGATATAAATATAACACTGCAGGTGATAATCACACACAATCTCCTGTTATGATGTCTGATCGCTCCCATCAGGCTTTTCTGTCCCCGGCTGATACCAGATAATTGCTGACACTGGATATAATCTATAATCTAATGTCATGCCGAATGCGCCCTTCTGTCCGAAGCTGTGATTGAACAATTTTATTGGCCAAAGGCATACCTCCCAATTTTAGAAGAACAGAAGGAGGGACAAAAGATGTGGCATTCGCAGTGCATATTTTAGCCATGCCCCTAACCGTGCCCAAACCACACCCATTTACAAGTGAGGGACATTCAGATGCCCTTATTAATATTAATCTTCTAATTATTGCAGTGTTTGCTATATTTTTTTGCCTTTTCCAATTCATTTGATGCGTTTTAGTGCCGTTTAGTAATGACAGCACAGACTACAAGCTGCTCCATCATACAACCCGGCAGGATGGCTGAGACTAGTGCCTGCCCTGTAGCACTGTGGAGTCAGTAGCCAAACCTCTGACTCCAAATCCTCAGTTTCCCTGAATCCAACTCCACCAAAATGGACACCGTCTCAAACTCTAACTCCACAGTCATGGTGTGAAGCCGATAAGCCAAACCTCCGACTCCACCGAAATGGACACAGACACTGAGTCCACAGTACTGTGTATAGCGCCCCCTGATGACATGCTGTCGTCCACTACAGGACACGATACTAGATCTGGGGATACAGTAGGGACATGGGAAAAAGTTCCACAAGGTCAACAATCACTGCAGCCTCCACCAATCGGGCCTTTATGGCAGAGTGGCCCGACAGAAGCCTCTCAATTTTATGCAGTGCGCTGCAAAAAATGGATCAAAAAACGTCTGAATGTAACCTATATATCTCCATCCTGGTATATATGGTCCCCAACCGGGTATATATAATCCCCAACCTGGTATATATGGTCCCCACTCTGGTATATATGGTCCCCATCCTGGTATATATGGTCCCCATTCTGGTATATGTGGTGCCCCTGAGGGTCCAGTCACCAAAGAGATACTGCACCTTAGCCAGAGGTGTGGTACCCCACCCCCCCCACCCCTGGTAAGGAGGGGGCACTACCCGGTACCCACACACCCGCATCCAACACCAGCTCACTTTAGGCCAGGGGTGCTGAGGTGGAAGAGACCCCATGATGGCCAGACCCCATCTCTGGCTGGAGAAGGGGATTAGGTAGAGGGGTGGGTGGAATAGTTAGGAAGTAGTGGAGAACTAGGAGGTAGGCAGTGACAATTGAGAGTGGGAGGAGTTAAGCCAGAGAGAAATAGGAAGTGCACATGAGGAGCCAGTGAGTCGGACCCAGGGACTGGAGCTGTGGGAGCTCGTCCTGGGGGATAGGGTGGAGAGACAGTTGTACCCGGGGACTGGAGCTGGAGGAGCTTGTCCCAGGTCAGAGAGGATGGAGAATATCTCCAGAGACTGAGAGGGAGCTCTGAAGGGAGGCTCTGTCCAGGGAAGTGGGACTACCACTGGGTCGCCACAGAGCCCTGTGTGGAGGAACCCTGTTCCAGTGATTGCCCAGAGGGACTTGCTGGAGGAGCTAGGCCGCAGAGGGGACCGACCCCAGACTAGTGGAAAACTTTATGAGTCATCTAGCAACCCAGAGGCTGTGGTATCTTTATGTGCAGTAGCCACATCCACACACAATTGCTGAAAAGGCTGCCATATAGGGTCAAGGGGACAAGAGATACGTTGCCCAACAGGACCCGAGGCTGCCGGCTCTGGACACTGTGTGTGAGGGGCAGGAGGGCGAGAGCCAGTGCAGTGAGATGACCCAGAAAGTACACATGAAGGGGGTATCGGACAAGTGCCACCAATCTACATGGGAGTGGCTGGATCCCTGACTCGGAGTACACAGCACTCGGCAGGTTGAGGTACTTCAGAAACTGAGTAAACTGTGAAGACTGCACCCTGCTGTGTCCCCTGATTTATTTACTGCACCATCTGCCCTGGGCTACATCTGTGACCACCATCAAAAGACTTTATTAACTGCCCTGAGGTCCTGCTCTATCCGTGAAGAGCTATAACATCTCTGCTGCATCACCAACGGCCCCAGTGGATCTGAACCGCAGCATCGGCCATGCAATTGCCGCAGGAGACGTCACAAGTTTAATCCCATATAAATATCCCCCATTTTTTTGATTCCGCCAGGGTCACGGAGCCGGGTCACGCCACCATGACATTCCCCAGAGAGAATCGAACTGTTCTGCTCTGTTCCGAGTACCCCACGGCCCTGGTGGGCGCGTCAGTATATATGTGCCTATTTTGTCTCTAATTTAAAAAAGCATTCTACTCAACTTTCCTCAGCTCCCACGTCACCCAGTATCATCTGTAATCAGCGCACCTTGACGCAAGAAGTGACTGTCATGTCCTGCCCTGTCACGGTACCGCAGATGTCAGCTGTCAGCCACAGTTTGGCCGTCAGCATGTATCACAGTGCAGGATCCTAACGGGTCTCTGCACCACAATGCGCTTCAGCTTGATGCGCGTCCTCGGATGCGCATCCAGCTGCAGTACACGCTGGGGTCACCCAGGCCCCTGTATCTCCAGGCCTGGTCATGACCTCGATCGTTACAATTATGTAGATACTGAACAGAAATAGTTTATTCTTTTATTAATGTTTTGACATTTTTTTTTCGAAATTTGTAATACAAAATACATTTTTGCTTGTGTCATTTTCCAAGACCTGTAACGTTTTTAATCTTTATGATCTGGGGCTGTGAGGGAATGTTTTTTGTGCCCTGTGCTGACATTTTTACTGATACCATGTGGCTGCAGACCGTGTATTGATTGGCTGTTTATGCTATTTATCGCAATGTTGAGGAGGCAAAAAATATATACATAATTCTGGCGCTTTCATTTCATTTTCTTGTTACGCTGTTTACCAATCACATTAATTTATTTTGGATTTTAATAAGACTTTTATGAATTCAGTGATACCAAATATGGGGCGGGTTGTTTTTTTTTTATTTTTTTATGGGAAATATGGGTGGGTTATAAATTTTTGGGATTTTTTTCCCATATTTTTAAAAATATATATTTTTTTCTTTGTACTATAATTAGGGGAGCTGAAGCTGTATCTTATCTCTTGTCCAGCAAGCAGCAGTGCTACAGCCGTTATATGTAGTGAAAATCATGTTCTATGAACACCAGATAAACGCTGGCCCCCCACACGAGAACCATCATGATAAGTACGGAGGTCTTCATCAGACCCATGGCAGTCATGGGAACCCATCACGTCCTCAGACCTCACAATTTCCGTCGTCCTGTCGGGACCAACACGGCCGACGTCTCCTGACGGGACCGACGTCTCCTGCCGGGACCGACGTCTCCTGCTGGGACCGACGCGGTCGACGTCTCCTGCCCGGACCGAAGCGGCTGACGTCTCCTGCCATGACCAACGTGGTTGACATCTTCTGCCGGGACTGACGCAGCCGACATCTCCTGCCACAGTGAGCGACTCTCAGACATATAACTCTTGTACCCGGGGAGCCGACTCAGCCTCTTTCTCTATTTTCTTTAACACTCAGCGTATTTGCTGGGTTTTTTTTGCAGTGGCGCTTTTTTGCGCGCATTTTGCGCAAAAAAGCACAACTGCATTCACACAGTGCGCTTTTTTCAGCACGCTTTTCCTGAGCCCATTTTATAATGCGGCCTATGGGAAAGGCGTGCTGAAAAAAGTGCAAAGAATTGACATGGTCATACTTTTTGCGCCTCTGCTTTGCAGTGAAAGCTTGTGCACAAAAAAGCGCAAAAATACCCAACGTGTGAACGCATTTCAGCAAAGCCATAGCTTTTGTAAATAATTAAATAAGCCACGGGTGAACGTAACCTTACCCCTGCTTTCTGTTATCAGCTTCTCACTTCCTGCCATATTGGTCACTGGCTTTAGTTCTTCATTCAGTGTCTCATTCTCCAGGGCCGTATCTAGGGGGGACTGACGGGGCATTTGCCCCGGGCGCAGCAGGCAGGGGGGTGCCGCCGTGCCTCCTGCTGCAGTGGCCAAGGTCAGGTCTCCGCGCCGTCTGCATGTTATGCCCCCCTGCATTGTTCTCCACCTGCAAACAGAGCTGCACACTATATCCATGGCTGCTCTGTGCTGACAGGTCCTGTGAAGTCACATGTAGGAGAGGAGTCAGGGGCCACATGATCAGCTCCTCAGTGTATGCAGTACTCTGCTGTGCTGGTTGCTATGGTGCTGGATGAGGTTAAATTAATGTGTGAGGTCGAGAGGGATTTACAGTGTGGATGTAGCAGAGCCGCGTGTGTACGGGGTGTACGGAGCGGAGCCGCGTGTGTACGGGGCTTACGGAGCCGAGCCGAGTTTGTACGGAGTGGAGCCGCGTGTGTATGGGGCATAAGGAGCTGAGCTGTGTGTACGGGGTGTATGAAGTGGAGCCGCATGTGTATGGGGCGTGCAGAGCAGAGCCGCATGTGTACGGGGCATACAGAGCAGAGCTGCATGTGTACGAGGTGTACGGAGCAGAGCCGCGTGTGTACGGGGCATATGGAGCAGAGCCGCACGTTTACCGGGCAAACGGAGTGGAGCTGTGTGTACAGGGTGTACGAAGCGGAGCCACAAGTGTACGGGGTAGGCGGAACAGTGCCACATATGTACAGGGCATACGGAGCAGAGCCATGTGTGAACGGGGCATATGAGGTATTTGGAGCGGAGCCTCGTGTACGAGGCATACAAAGCGGAGCCGTGGGCGAATGGAGCGGTGCTGTGTCTGTATGAGGTGTACGGAGCCGAGCCACATGTATGGGACATAAGGAGTGGAGCCACAGGTGTATGGAGCGGAGCCGTGTCTGTATGAGGTGTACGGACCAGAGCCGCATGTGTACTGAGCGCACGGAGCGGAGCTGCGGGCGTATGGAGCGGAGCTGTGTCTGTATGAGGTGTACGGAGTGGAGCTGCAAGTGTACCGGGTGTACATTGCGGAGCCGTGTCGGTATGAGGTGTACGGAGCAGAGCCGTGTATGGAGCGGGCTATGTCTGTATGATGTGTATGGAGCGGAGCCACGGCATGGGTGTATGGAGCGTAGCAGTTTCTCTATGAGGTGTTTGGAGCGGAGCCTCGTGTACGAGGCATACGAAGCAGAGCCGTGGGCGAATGGAGCAGTGCTGTGTCTGTATGAGGTGTACGGACCAGAGCCGCATGTGTACTGAGCACACGGAGCGGAGCTGCGGGTGTACGGAGCGGAGCTGTGTCTTTATGAGGTGAACGGAGTGGAGCTGCATGTGTACCGGGTGTACGTTGCGGAGCTGTGTCTGTATGAGGTGTACAGAGCAGAGCCGCGTACAGAGAAGAACCGTGTGCATATGAGGTATATGTAGCGAAGCCGTGTGCATACGAGGTATGTGTACCAGTGGTATTCCCCCGCAGATGCCGCTCAGGCTCCTTTAGTCCTGGCCGTCTATGCAAGAGGCAGAAAGCCTGGGCCGTACCATGCTGAGAATTCCAGCCCCCAGCTGGCTATAGAAAATATGGTGGAGCCAACACAATTTTTTTAAAGTATTATTTAAATAAGTTAAAAAATAGGGCACCCCTGTATTTTTCATTGCCAGCATAGGTAACACCAAGCAGTGGGGGTCGGCAGCCAGTAGCTGTTTGACTTGCCTGTGCTGGCAATAGAAAATATAGCAAAGACCTACACATTTTTTTCAAGGAATTTAAACAATTCATCAATAAAAATCAGACAGCTTTTAAGTAAAAATACATTTATTTAAATACATTTGGAGAGAGCAAGGGGAAGGGGGATAGAAACAACTGGCGCCCCTAGTGCCACAAATCGCCCATCAGGTCACCACCTTCTCAATGCGATAGCTTCAGGCCCACATCTAGTTAGTTATAAATGTAGACTGTTATACTGTCAATCTCTAATTATACTTCATTACTTATGTCTTGTAGATGACTCTGAGAAACACAAACATATGGTTTTAGAGGATGAGGAGGGCACAAGTGAGGACAATGAAAGCATTGACTTGTGAAATGTTTCATCAGAAATGTGAATAGATTATGGGGTCATTACTGATTCAAAGCTGGTCTATGAGCACAACAGCAAATATTGGACAAAAATATCATGATATCAAATAAAACATCCACTGCCCCATGATTAGTGCTCATTGTGGTTTTGACTTCTAAAAAACGTGTTGATACCAACCCATAATTGCAGCCGGTTGTGCATTATTGGTGCTGCCACCACTGTAGGTGGGATGAATATCACGTGACAGCCATCCTTGATAGTTGTTTCCAACTCCATTCTATAGATGGTAGTTTTGAGCAGGAGACTTAGGCTAGGTGCACACTGGCCGGCGGGTTGGTCGGCGGCGGCTGGGCGGACCCACCAGGAAGCTCCGGAGCCGTCCACTGGCATCCTGGCGGGTATATGCGGCGGGTGACGGGCGGGTGGCCAGTGGGTTAGCGCCGGCGGTATTGCGGCGGCTGGAAGCAGTACATGATTCTGCTTGCAGCCGCTGCAGAACCGGCCGGGTTATAGAACATGCTCATTCGTTGCTAACCCGCTGGGAACCCAGCGGGTTAGCAACGGATGAGCATGTGTAAACCACCGGTGTGTGGACACCGGGTGTCGGTTTACATAGGTTTTCATGTTATTCCAAACGCCGGTTTGGATTAACATAAATTTACATGAAATTTATGTAAACCGACCGGCGGTTTACACATCTAAACCGACCCTAACCCGTCCAGTGTGCACATACCCTTACCCCACATGGATTTCATATGTCCTATTAGCACTTATAAGTGGTCTTCTTCTATCTTCTTCTTTCATATTATGTTTACTTGTAATTTACCATTTAAAATTCGTCCAAACCGGCTGATAAATCTGATAGAGACGATGAAATTAGCAGTTTGCCATCCTTGTCGCCATTGTCAGGTATGTTCATATCTTTGTTTAAATCTCTTTATTGTGATAATTAAACAACAAAGTACGGTAGTTAGTTAATATAGTAATACATACATTTCACATAAAAATAACAATCAGTTGGCAGTACGTCACACATAAAAGAGAGAAGAAAAAAGGAAGGGGAGAGGAAAAATAAAGGAAAAGTAACAAAGGGGAGGAAAGAAGAAGGAAAAATGGGGTGTAAATCAAACTGAAAAGGGAAGAGGAGAAAAAAAAAAAAAAAAAAGGAGTGGGGGGAGGGAGAGAAAAGGGAGAAGGGTCAATAAAGGGTTGTATCAACCCAAACTACCATATATACACTGACACGGTGCGTTAATCAGACTGATGCACTCCAAGGTGGCCCCCCGAATGCCTACGCACGTTTCAAGTTACACTTCCTTCCTCAGTTTTATTATGGATTCTGTGAGATGAGTTGTAGCATCCAGTAACCAACATCATGATAAGGAGACAATGTCTCCTATATGAGAATATTGCTTTTTAGCGAAGCACCACCAGTGCGCTTACTTCTCCATATTAGTGATGCCTATAATACCCCTCCGATGAGGTCATGTGCGATATACAGTACATATTCTACCCTATTATAATGTAATACCATATTATCAGGACTATAGGAGACAAGATGAGAACAATATCACTATATACAGGAATTATACAGAGCAGACACTATAAGAATTTATCAATAGTCATTTTTTTTTTTTTGTTCTGATCAGAAATTTCATTTCAGGAGCAAAGAAGATCTGCAATAAATATGAGTTAAAAGCAAAAAACATGAAAAAGTAGGAAAAAGATGAGGAAAGTGTGAGAATCAACTCCATGTTGTGTGTTTTCAGTGATTGAGAATAATCCATGTGGAGCAGATGTGATCTGTCAGTGATGGGATTGTCACGTGTGATGGTTGACAATGATCCCGCGCCTCTGTATTATGAGATTTCTATTCCGTCCTCCCTTAGTGACCGCACATTAGTATAAGTAATATGGAGTCCCATCACTCACATTATACAGGGTGGGCCATCTATATGGATACATCTGAATAATTTGGGAATGAATGGTGATATCAACTTGAAATAACTCATGAAAGAATAAAGTTAGGTTAAAACCAAATACACCATTGTTTTTCTTATGAAATTCTCAATAGGTTTGATGTGTCACATGACCCTCTTCCCATTGAAAAAAATAAAGTTGGATCCAGAATGGCTGACTTCAAAATGGCCGCCATGGTCACCACCTATCTGGCAAATTTTTTCCCCTCCCATATACTAATGTGCCACAAACAAGAAGTTGATATTACCAACCATTCCTATTTTATTTAGGCCCACCCAGTATTTACTTCTCTTCTCAAGGGTTGGCTCTTCTGTCAGAGCTTATCATCCTTCTGGCATGTATTTTCCAGGGCTGCTCACGTGTTTGCAGGTTGTCACTGTTCTCCTAGAATCATCTAAAAGATGGGAAACCTCAGCACCTAGCACCCTGAAGAACAGCAGATCCACCACCACTGTTGACTGACCTTCACCATTTACCTGGAACCTTTTCCCTGTTATATCTCAATCTAGAAATGTTTTGGTAACTCCTCTGTCACCTAGCTCTGCTCTGTCACCCTCCTCACCTGACTTGGCCTTTGCTGATCACCTGGTATCTGACCCCGGTTGTCGTCCTATGCTATCGTATATCGATTCTGTTGTGTTTTATTTTTCCCTTTTCCTACTATCCTATTATTTATTAAAGAAAAACAAACAACTTTATGTTTACTGAGATCTGTTTGTCTCCACCAGTGCTACACGTTCCTCCATCTCCTGCTACATCTGCAGATGCCCACAGGGCACATACGATCTCAAATACACACTAAGGGCCACGTCACACACACAGATAATTGTGCAGAGATTGTTCACAGATCTCTGGTTGCAGTGAAATCATGGACACATTTTTCAATTTGTACACGGCCACAAAAATGAACAATGTGTTCATGATTTCACTGCAACCAGAGATCTGCCAACAATATCTGCACAGATATCTGTGTGTGTGACGTGGCCCTAAGGCTAGGGTCACATTTGCGGTTAAAAAATAAGATCCTGATCCGGTTTTGAGCAGTAAAAGTGCTCAAAACCGGATCAGGAACCGCAGCCCATAGGAGCCCATTATAGTAACCGGATTGCACTACAAGCTCCGGATTTGCAGCCCGCGTGAAAAAATCATGCAGGCTGCAGTTTTCGGCGCTGTATTTCTGCCGCAGCAGAATTGCTATAATAGGCTCCTATGGGAGCCCATGCGGCTGCCGCAAGGAATGTGTGAATGCCTGCGGCAGCCATATGCTTTGTTCATCCCTGCTTTATAAGGAGCTGTCTCTGGGGCTTATGCCATTTGCGTAGTGTAGTGGCTGCTTTCCTCGGTGCTGATATCATGTACAGTAGTTCTATGGGCATCGCACAGCCATAGAACTACTGTACATGATATCAGCACCCAGGACAGCAGCCTGTTGACTACGCAAATGGCTTAAGCACCAGAGGCAGCTCCTTATAAAGGATGCTGTCCTGTTTCTGGTGCAAGACTTCTAAGGTAAGTGTATGGTTTAGCCTTTTTTGTGGCACACAAGCTGTGTGCTTGTCTTCTGAACTGATCTATTTCTGCTCAGAGAGCATGCTGTGTTAACTTGCTCTCTGTTAGGAAGTTTTCTTCCTAGGATTCTGTGCTATTCATTGTTATTAGCTTGTTCAGCTTTTTGTGTCAGTATACATATATTGAGGATTCACAGGAGGTTTGCAGATCTAGAAGGCGCCGAGTCTTGAGTAGGTATTTTTGTTTTATCTGCAGTGGATATTTTTGAAGGGATTTTATATTGACTGGAATAGCATCCTGTCCTATCTTTATCTATCTAGCTAGAAGTGACCTTATCTTTGCTGGATTCTGTATTCTGCCTGAGTGTGTCTTTTCCTCTTACTCACAGTCAATATTTGTGGGGGGCTTACTATCCTTTTGGGGTTCTGCTCTGAGGCAAGATAGTATTCCTGTTTCCCTCTTTAGGGGTAGCTAGTTCTCCGGCCGTGTTGAGGTGTCTAGGGTATGGTTAGTCACATGCCACGGCTACTTCTAGTTGTGGTGTTAGGTTAGGAACTGTGGTCAGTACAGGTACCACTTCTCCTGTGAATTTTATTTATGCAGCTCCAAGGTCACCGGATGATAACAGCAGCACTATAGTATATGGCGGTACATTACAGTACATATATAGCAGCATTATAGTATATGGCGGTACATTACAGTACATGTATAGCAGCACTATAGTTATACGGCGGTACATTATAGTACATGTATAGCAGCGCTATGGTATATGGTGGTACATTTCAGTACATGTATAGCAGCACTATAGTATATGGCGGTACATTATAGTACATGTATAGCAGCGCTATGGTATATGGCTGTACATTACAGTACATGTATAGCAGTGCTATGGTATATGGCGGTACATTACAGTACATGTATAGCAACGCTATGGTATATGGCGGTAAATGGAGCGAGCGGGGCAGGATGGAGCCAGGGGGTGCAGGATGGATGCGGGGGGTCAGGATGAATGCGGGTGTTAGGATGGATGCGGGGGGTCAGGATGGAATGGGGGGTAGGATGGATGTGGGGGGGCAGGATGGATGCGGGGGGGCAGGATGGATGCATGAGGGGCAGGATGGATGCGGGGGGGGTTGCGGATGGATGCATGGGAGGGGACAGGATGGAGCGGGGGGAGCAGGATGGAGTCGGGGAGGCAGGATGAAGCCGGAAGGGCATGGAGCGGGGGGAGCAGGATGGAGGCAGGGGGGCAGGATGGAGCTGGCAGGGTATGGAGCCAGGGGGCCGGATGAAGCCAGCAGGGGGGGCAGGATGGCAGGATGGTGGCTGGGGGGTAGGATGGTGGCGGGGTGGCCAGGATGGAGCCTGGGGGGGGCCAGGATGGAGCATGTAGGGGCCAGGATGGAGCCAGGGGGGGCAGGATGGAGTCTGGGGGGACAGGATGGAGCCGGGAAGGAGGGCAGGATGGAGCCTGTGGGGGGGCAGGATGGAGCTGGGGGGGGGCAGGATGGATTTGGGGAGGCAGGATGGAGACGAGGGGGGTCAGGATGGAGCCGGGGGGGCAGGATGGAGCGAGCGGGGCAAGATGGAGCGAGCAGGGCCAGGATGGAGCGAGAGGGCCAGGATTGAGCGAGCGGGACAGGACGGAGCAAGCAGGGCAGGAAGTAGCAAGTGGGGCAGGATGGAGCGAGCGGGGCAGGATGGAGCCAGGGGGGCAGGATGGAGCCGGGAAGGGGGGCAGGACAGATGCTGGGTGGGGCAGGATGGAGCCGGGGGCAGGATGGAGCGAGCGGAGCAAGATGGAGCGAGCAGGGCCAGGATGGAGCGAGAGGGCCAGGATGGAGCGAGCGGGACAGGACGGAGCAAGCAGGGCAGGAAGTAGCAAGTGGGGCAGGATGGAGCGAGCGGGGCAGGATGGAGCCAGGGGGGCAGGATGGAGCCGGGAAGGGGGGCAGGACAGATGCTGGGTGGGGCAGGATGGAGCCGGGGGCAGGATGGAGCTGGGAAGGGTGGGCAGGATTGAGTCGGGGGAGGGGGGGGAAGGGGAGGATGAATGCTGGGGGCAGGATAGGTGCGGGGGGGGGCAGGATGGCTGCGGGGGTGGGCAGGATGGTGTCGGGGGGCAGGATGGCTGTGGGGAGGGGCAGGATGGCAGCAGGGGGGCAGGATGGCGCTGGGGGGGGCAGGATGGATGCGGAGGGGAAGGATCCCCCTCCCTCCCCTCTGTTCTCACCCGCAGCGTCGCACTGTGTACAGCGACATGTGACCGGGCAGGCTGTGTGACGTCACATCAGCCTGCCCTGTCACATGACCGCTGTACACGGAGAAGACGGGTGAGAACAGCGTGAGGCGTGGAGGGAGGCAGGAAGGCGAGGAGGGAGGCAGGGAGGCAAGGAGGCGAGGAGGGAGGCGAGGAAATGAGGAGGGAGATGACTCACCGTGGCCGGGTCTTCACGTCACAGGCATTTTCTTCCCCTCTCACGGTTCCGCGCCTGCAGCTGTGGGGCCTGGTGGTCCAGATCAATAGTGGTTGGCTGAACAGATAAGGTTTGGTTAGTCTTGTCGTGACACTACCTGTGGGAATTCCGGTGATTTCACCGGCGCTGCTTGGGCCTCCGGGCAGGGGCGTAACTACAATAGGTGCAGAGGTTGCGATCGCACCCGGGCCCTGCAGCCTAGGGGTGCCCCAAAAGTCCCTTTGGCCCATAGAAAAAGACTAATACTATTAAAGATTTGCAATAATTGGGGGCCCCGTTGGAGGTTTCGCATCGGGGCCCCTGGGCCTGAAGTTACTCCACTGCCTCCGGGGGATGTTCAGCCAGAAACAAGGAGGTGATATTGTGTCAGCGCTCAGGCAGGGACCAGGACACTGCTGTGGCAAAGTTTTACCTTTAGGATTTATTAGGTCTAAATGGGAATCCAGCATCCACAACGCGTTTCAACGCAACAGGCGTCTTTATCAAGTGATACACAGTTTGGCGCAACTTTTCTTTTTTTGTTTTTCCGGGGGATGTTCGGCAGCAAGATTGGACGCTCCCCACAGGACAAGCAGGAGTCCCCGAAGCCAAGAGCTGCACTTGATGGTGTGAGGCAGCTAATTGATTCTTAACATGCGGAGTAAAAACAGTTCTGAAGAAACACAGACACCAGGGTTCTCTGCAACGGGTCTTTTAGGGTATATAGCTAACGGTAACGGACTGGGTGGTCTCAGCAATAACTGGTATGGTTTCAGAGCTCCGCAGTGTTCCTCCGTTCCTATTCTGTGCTATTTTTGCCGATGTCGCCTTAGTGTGCCAAGTTCGGGTACAAGGGGGCTACTTCAATTTCCCTGCCAGTGTATACAGCCCGGTGTGAGGGGAGCCAGATTCCTTTTGATGGGTACTCTGCAGGCAAGACGGCTTTAGTTGCGGCGGTAGTGGGGCGCTCCTAGAAAGCAGGTCCTCCACTGCTGGTTTGCTGGGCAGCGATGAACGACTGTTCAGCTTCGGAACCAGTGATCCGGTGAGTAATGGGCGCCGGTGTATTTTGACCCGTTTAGATGGTCGCCAAGGTTCCAGTTGTGGGGCACCGGGTAATGGTGCCAAGAGGTAGGTGGTCTGTAGGGCTGCACGGAACTGTGCAGAGCCCTCTTCTCCTACGTTCTTCCCGACCACTTCTTCTCTCTCTCTCCTCTCCTACGTTCTGCTACACTCTACTCCTACACTCCGCCCACCAGGACCTGATTGGCCCTCTATGCTGATAGTGCATGTAGGGTATGGAGCTCTGAGGTTAACCATGTCACTACTGAGACGGAGAATATTGCATCTTCAGTCAGGGATGCAATACCCTCCTGTGAAGCACACGTTGCGGGGCGCCACAGAGGCAGCGGGTACCGGTGCCAGGGGTCGCAGCAGCCGTACATGTAGCCTGGCGACAGCGACGCTATGTGTCGCTGTCGCCAGGTTACAGCTACTGTATAATCTTCTCATTTTGAATGCGCGCGGCTTTTTGCATACACGGCGCTCATTGGTTGCCACACGATTAGGAGATTATGTAGTAGATTGTGGTGTGTACTGTAGTGTTATCAGCCTGTAGTCTGCTTGCCACCATTTTGTGTTTAGTGTCCATATTGTTTCATTGTGGTCATTTCTATTTTCAGCGTGAACTCTGCTTGCCACCATATTGTATTTCGTGTCTCTATACATTCATTGCGTTGTCTACTATTGTTTGCTTCCTGTACTCTTTTAAGCACCCTTATTTATTTAGATTGAATATTAACACCATGGTATGTGTACTTTAGTTTTTAGCATAACTCTGCAATGTTTGGTAATTGGATATAATTTTTTATTTTCTATTTCTAAGGTTTTCACCCTTCTCAATTTTTTTTTTACTTCTGTAACGTGCTCTCACAGTTGGTGTGAATTCTGCGCTGACGTCCTCGGCCTTTCCTGTTGGAGCTCCTAAGGTGGTGGTGCCGGTGTGGATCTGCTGTATCCTGTCTAGGGATATTGTCTTTACAGTCTACAGGTAAGTCATGTAATTTTTACACATATTTTTCTCTCCATGAGTTTAGTAGGTAGAGTTCTTTTCGCTCACATTTCGCAGGCTGACATTGGCACATGTTTGCTGTCCACAGCCCCCACGCAGTTGGGAAATTGACAAATCTCCATGAATCTTGCACCTTTATCCAGCGATAGTTGTGTGGTGGGGTGAGGGAGGAATTCTTCACGCAGGTCTTCACATATTGCCCGACAGGTCTTCACATATTGCCCGACAGGTCTTCACATATTGCCCGACAGGTATCTGCAACAATCCCACTGAGCGTCGACAATCCAAGCCAGAACTGGAAATGAAGCGAAGATAGCGTCTCTCCGGTTGACAAAATTTAAAGGGAATCAAAACGTAAATTATATTAAAATCCAATAAATACGATATATGTATACATTTATGTGTAATTTGGAAATCAGATACATACCGCAGGGTCACCAAAAGACGTTCCTCCGCAGGAATAGATCGACAAAGCTGAATGTCCTGGCTGCTGATGGTTGCTCTGACCCGTTGAAGCAAATCCTCAAAGCTGTCTTGGGACATCCGGATGTAGTCATTGAACTTCTCCGGGTTGTGTTGAAGTTCCTGATACTAGTGCTATACTCCACGGTTCTCTCTACCTTCAACGATGGGATGTTGCCAGAATCGCCGACGATGACGTCTTCTTCTGCATCTCTCTCTACGATGATCTTCTTCACAGGTGATAACGAAATTGCCATGTTCATTGAAAAATCCAGATCCGCATAGAAACTCTCAAAGCCGAGATCCATCTTGCCTCTGTGAACAGCAGCAGCAGCAGCAAAGAAATGTTTCTTTCAATGGGCAGGGTCTACTTATACATTGCCCTTAAGCCAGTCCCTATGGGGCGTGATCTGTCAAAACAAATACAGAAAGTTGCGGATAAAGGAAATAGGATTAGTGAACGCATGCGCACCAAAAACGCACACGCATGCAAAAATGCAAACAAGCGCATGCATACGCTGCGTTTTTAATACTGTTTGCGGATGTCATTGCGGACAAAAAATGCTGTGATTGCATGCGTTTTTACATGCGTATCCGTTGCGCTCGCATACGCTAACGTGAACCCAGCCTAATAACATTTAATACATGACAAGTTTAATTTAAAAAGCAATTTTTTAAAAAATAAAATAAAAGTCAAACACCAGTGCCCGCTCTCATTGGCTCCGATAAGCTCCTATGACGTGATCGGGGAAGACCGATGGGTTACCATAATTTCCGGGGGTCTGCGGAAGACCTCCATCACTGTCATTTCTGTCCTCCTGCGATGATCGGCCACAAACTGAGCTTCACAGGAGACCGAGATATTCACGATTTACTGTAATCCTGTGGTATTGCAGTATAGAGAACAAGAAATCAAACAATCACAGGTTCAATGTCTGCTGCATTCATGGAAGGGGTCCCCCATCTGTCTGTGTGCTGTGTACCCCAATAAATACACTTTAGGAAGCTTGGAGATAAAAGTCAGGAGGGTGTGAACTTATCTCGGAGTTCTGCTTGTCACACGTCCTCCCCTCCTCCTGCCTCTCTGTTTTGCCTTTGTGTTCAGCAGGCTCTGAAGAGGATGGGGGTCACACCCACAAGAGGAGGCGGAACACACAGGCTGAAAAGAGAGGAGGGGAGGACGTGTGAGAAGCAGAACTCCGAGACAAGTAAACTCCCTCCTGACTTTTCTCTAAGCTTTCTAAATTGTATATCTCGGGGTACACAGCACACAGACACATGGGGGACCCCTTCCCTGAATGCAGCAGACATGCTGCATTCAGTGCTGCATTTAGATTGTCATGCAACAGGGAGGTGACAGGTTCTCTTTAAATTATGGAATTATTTAATGCGTTCGGTAGACACAGTAAAAAAACACAAAAATTGCATTCTTTTGTCATCTCCCTAATAAAATGTAATAATCATCAATCACAGCATTAGATGTACAGACATTGGGTATAAATAATCCCTGATCTCATCACACAACACACAAGTCCTCACTCAGCCCCAACACCAGGAACATAACAATGTGAGGGCTCCCGGGAGATGGAGACACAAAGGAAACATTGTTACAACATTCAGGATTTGTTCTTATCAGTTAAAGAGAAATAATAAAATCTGTAATTGGACGGAGGAGGACGATTGTGTTTGCAGGTCGTTTTAATCACAAAATGAAAAAAAATCCCAATAATACACTGCCAGAATTGCACTTTTTTTATCATTTGGAAATTTTTGCACGTTTTCAGCACATTTTATAATAAAATTAATGAATAATGGCATTGATAACAATAACTTGTCCAACAAAAAAAACAAGTCCTCACACGTCTGTGTGAGAGGAAAGATTAAAAAGCTGCAGTGTTTGGAAGAAGGTGAGGAAACTTAAACACTAAAACATTAAAATATTTTGCACTTAACGTGTTGATAAGAAATCAGTGTAGGATTTAGAATTCCCGGCTCACTGATATCAGAGCTTGTGGATAATGAACATGCAAGTCAGTAGACTGACCACTAGGGGTCACTGCTGGGTCTCCTGGATTTCAGTAGATAGGTAGGAAAGTGTAGAGGTGCAGTTTGGAGTTTGGCCACTAGATGGCGATGTTACATTAGAAAACAAGATCTGGTATTTTCTTGCTCTGATCAGCAGGACAATCCCTGCCCCCAGGGAGCGCTCAGCACAGCGGATACACAAAGGTGAGGAGAGGACGAGGCTGTGATCTGGATTATCAGCAGGGATCACAACCAACTATTCAGATTGGAGAACTGGACTGTTCAAATGTTTTACAGACTTTCTGCCATACACCATAATGATCATGCCTCATAATGACCATGCCCTGTAATGACCATACCCAATAATGACCATGCCCCATAATGAGCACGTCCCATAATGATCACACCACATAATGATCATGCCTCATAATGACCATGCCCTGTAATGACCATACCCAATAATGACCATGCCCCATAATGAGCACGTCCCATAATGATCACACCACATAATGATCATGCCCCATAATGACCATGCCCTGTAATGACCAGACCCAATAATGACCATGCCCCATAATGAGCACGTCCCATAATGATCACACCACATAATGATCATGCCCCATAATGACCATGCCCTGTAATGACCAGACCCAATAATGACCATGCCCTATAATGAGCATGTCCCATAATGATCACACCACATAATGATCATGCCCCATAATGAGCATGCCTCACAACAACATCTAGAATATGAGCAGACACTGATACTTACACTGGCACACTGATACCAGATCTTGTGTATAATGAGCATACAAGTCAGTAGACTGACCACTAGGGGTCACTGCTGGGTCTCCTGGATTTCAGTAGATAGGTAGGAAAGCCTAGAGGTGCAGTTTGGAGTTTGGCCACTAGATGGCTTGGATGTACATAGATTTGTACAACGACTAACAATAAAAAGACATTATTTATTAGGTGAAAAAGTGAAAGTAGAAATAGAGAAATAAACCAAGGGAGAAAATTATCTCCACCCAGAAATCAAAACTAAGTCCACTTTCTATCCCTCAGAAAGTAAGGGGAGTTTTTGCGGAAACTTCCCAGGAATTGATTCTGAATGAATTAAATCAAACAAACATACCGTAACAAAAAGGAATGGGAATAAGTCCACTAAAAATAATTGATGCAAGCAGCAAAAGGATGCAATCACCACTTTGAAAGACAATACTGAAATAATCATAAAATCAGCTGATAAAGGAGGAGGAATAGTAATCCAAAATAGGTCTGACTACCTGAGAGAAGCCGAAAATATTCTATCTGACTGTGATTACTATGAGGCTGTAGAGAAAGATCCTTTCCCTAATTGAATAATTAGATACAACAAGATGATAAAAGATGCCCATGGTGATGGAATTTTGACCAGTAGAGAAAGGAATTTTCTATATAACAAATATCTCAAAACACCCTTCTGATACCACCTACCAAAAATCCATAAAAACCTAGAAAATCCCCCAGGGCGACCAATTGTAGCTGGAATAGATTCCCTAACTGCTAATCTAGCCACATACATCGATAAAATTTTGCAATACCATGTAAGATTCTTATTGCTTCATCAGCATGAATGTTAATTCATTATACACAAATATCCAGCACGATATAGGTCTGATGTGCATACAGGAATATTTATCTGAGGATGATAGATTGCCTATCAAACAAAAGAACTTCATCTTGAAAGGTCTTGAATTCATATTATATAATAATTATTTCCCTTTCCATCATCAAACGAAAGGGACAGCGATGGGATCAACAAACTGCATGTTCCTACGCTAATCTAGTAATGGGGTTATTTGAGAAAATACTCATTGAAGAAAACACATACAACAAAGGCATAATATGTTACAAGAGATACATTGATGATTTGATTATAATTTGGGATATGGAAATGGGAGAGCCAAAACAATTTCTAGATGAAATCCCGAACAACATATGGGGACTCAGATTTGATATACAGAGGAATGAAAAGACAATTAATTTCCTGGATTTGACTATATATGTGATAGACAAGAACATAAGAACCAAAACATACTTCAAACCGACTGAAAAAAATAGTTACCGTATATACTCGCGTATAAGCCCAGTTTTTCAGCCCAAAAATTGGGCTGAAAAGTCCCCCCTCGGCTTATATGCGTGTCACTGTATACTGTATACACTGTATACAGTATACAGTTCGCCCGCCCCATCAGTATACAGGCCCCCCCTTGTGCAGCAATCCTGTAAAGGAATCGATTATTATACTTATCCCTGCCGCTGCCGCTGTCCCGCCGCCGCTATCGCTCTCCTCCGGCTTCATCCGTCTTCCTCCAGTGGGCGCAGGCAATGACGTCATTGTCTGCGCGCCAGAGGAGGAAGACGGAAGACGCTGGATGAAGCCGGATGAGCGCGATAGCGGCGGCGGGACAGCGGCAGCGGCAGGGATAAGTATAATAATCCATTCCTTTACAGGATTGCTGCACAAGGGGGGGGGGGGCCTGTATACTGATATGGCGGGGGGGCTGCTGTTTATACCTCTGGGGCTGCTGTATACTACCTCTGGGGCTGCTGTATACTACCTCTGGGGCTGCTGTATACTACCACTGGGGCTGCTGTATATACCACTGGGGCTGCTGTATACTATCTCTGGGGCTGCTGTATACTACCTCTGGGGCTGCTGTATACTACCTCTGGGGCTGCTGTATACTACCACTGGGGCTGCTGTATATACCACTGGGGCTGCTGTATACTACCACTGGGGCTGCTGTATACTACCTCTGGGGCTGCTGTATACTACCACTGGGGCTGCTGTATACTACTTCTGGGGCTGCTGTATATACCTCTGGGGCTGCTGTATACTACCACTGGGGCTGCTGTATACTACCTCTGGGGCTGCTGTATACTACCACTGGGGCTGCTGTATACTACTTCTGGGGCTGCTGTATATACATCTGGGGCTGCTGTATACTACCACTGGGGCTGCTGTATACTACCACTGGCGCTGCTATATACTACCTCTGGGGCTGCTGTATACTACCACTGGGGCTGCTGCTGTATATACCACTGGGGCTGCTGCTGTATACTACCACTGGGGCTGCTGTATATACCTCTGGGGCTGCTGTATACTACCACTGGGGCTGCTGCTGTATATACCACTGGGGCTGCTGCTGTATACTACCACTGGGGAGGCTGCTATATACCACACTGCTGGGGGCTGTATACCTGTGCTGGGGTCCACCCTCGGCTTATACATGAGTCAATAGGTTTTCCCAGGTTTTGGGGGCAAAAGTAGGGGGGTCGGCTTATACACGGGTCGGCTTATACATGAATACATACGGTACATTCATTACTCAAGCGGGCATTATAAAAAATGGTTACATAACATACCATTAAATTAATTTAAAAGAATCAAGAGGAACTGCTCAGACATAGATGAGTTTATAATACAATCAAGAGACCTAACAAACAGATTCATAACACAGGGATATCCAGTAAACATGATAAATAATGCCATAAAAAAATGTATGAAAATAACGCAAGATGAATTACTGGAAACTAAGAATAAGAACAAATTAAAAAATGATCAAGTTTCTTATAATTTCATTACTACCTCAGGGGTGGAACTACCATGGAGCAGCTGGTGCAGCTGATCCCGCCCCTCCTCTCCTCTGCCCCTCCGGCTCCTAGGACAGCTACAAACATCTGGCGCGGCTCACCAGGAAGGAGAGCAGCACAAACCCCACCCCGGGCCGCGCCGACGGCCAAGTAGCACAACCCCTCCCCACCCCGGGGCCGTGCCGACGGCCAGTAGCACCCCTTCCCCGCTCCTGCACCAGGGCCCCCAGGGGAGACGGTCCGCCCCTGTGCTACCTATAACAAACATCACAAAATTATTAAGAATATATTGAATGAAAACTGGCATATTTTACTGAGTGACCCAATACTAGGGCAGGTTATACCCAATAAACCAAGAATTACTTTCCGCAGAGCCCCGAACATCAAGGGGATAATAGCACCTAGTAGGATTAAAATTGTATCTAAGAAAAATCCTGAGAAAATACATAATATGAAATTTAAGGTGCAAAAATGCAAGAAACGGAAATGTATGTGTTGTCACTCCATTCAAATAGGTGACAAATTTAAATCTTATACTACTGGAGAAATATTCCACATAAAACATGATATGGATTGCACTACTGATCACGTAATTTACCTAATGGAATTTCCTTGTCAACTACAATATGTGGGAAGAACCACACAATCACTACACAATAGACTGAACAAACATAGATCTAATATAAAAAATGGGATCTTTAATAGTGATGAGCGAGCATTCTCGCCACTACTCGGTACTCGCACGAGTATCACTGTACTCGGGCGACTCGCCGAGCACCGAGTAATCTCGCGATACTTGTGCTGTGCTCGTGGTCGTCATCTCTGCATGTTGGCGCTCTTTTGAGAGCCAGCCCACATGCAGGGATTGGCTGGCAGACCACTGCAATGCCACAGCCATGTTAGTTGTGGCATTGCAGTGATTAGCCGGCCTGCACAGCGTGACCGAGCCTTTATAAGACCCGGCCGCGCTGTGCTCTGCACACAGGCATCCAGACAGTGAGTGTAGGGACAGTGTCTGCTGCTGCTTAGGAACAGATTTGCGGCCCTCATAGGTAGATCCGGAGCAGGGCTGCAAACTGCTGCTGACCACAACAGTCCTTCTCAGGACTAATCTAGGAGGATATAGGCAGAGTGATAGAGATCGGAATCCAATCTTTTCTGTGACCATTACAGTCAACAGACTGGTGTACTTACTACCTTGATACAGGTTAGGGACTAAAATCCAAATAATCTGTGACCATTACAGTAACCAGACTGGTGTACTTACTACCTTAATACAGGTTAGGGACAAAAATCCTACTCTCCTGTGACCATTACAGTCACCAGACTGGTGTACTTACTACCTTAATACAGGTTAGGGACTAAAATCCTAATCTCCTGTGACCATTACAGTCACCAGACTGGTGTACTTACTACCTTAATACAGGTTAGGGACTAAAATCCTAATCTCCTGTGATCTGAACTGTCACCAGACTGGTGTACTTACTACCTTAATACATGTTAGGGACAAAAATCCTACTCTCCTGTGACCATTACAGTCACCAGACTGGTGTACTTACTACCTTAATACAGGTTAGGGACAAAAATCCTAATCTCCTGTGATCTGAACTGTCACCAGACTGGTGTACTTACTACCTTAATACAGGTTAGGGACTAAAATCCTAATCTTCTGTGATCTGAACTGTCACCAGACTGGTGTACTTACTACCTTAATACAGGTTAGGGACTAAAATCCTACTCTTCTGTGACCATTACAGTCACCAGACTGGTGTACTTACTACCTTAATACAGGTTAGGGACAAAAATCCTACTCTCCTGTGACCATTACTGTCACCAGACTGGTGTACTTACTACCTTAATACAGGTTAGGGACAAAAATCCTACTCTCCTGTGACCATTACAGTCACCAGACGGGTGTACTTACTACCTTAATACAGGTTAGGGACTAAAATCCTACTCTTCTGTGACCATTACAGTCACCAGACTGGTGTACTTACTACCTTAATACAGGTTAGGGACTAAAATCCTACTCTTCTGTGACCATTACAGTCACCAGACTGGTGTACTTACTACCTTAATACAGGGTAGGGACTAAAATCCTAATCTCCTGTGATCTGAACTGTCACCAGACTGGTGTACTTATTACCTTAATACAGGTTAGGGACAAAAATCCTACTCTCCTGTGACCATTACAGTCACCAGACTGTTTGTACTTACTACCTTAATTCAGGTTAGGGACAAAAATCCTACTCTTCTGTGACCATTACAGTCACCAGCCTGGTGTACTTACTACCTTAATACAGGTTAGGGACTAAAATCCTACTCTTCTGTGACCATTACAGTCACCAGACTGGTGTACTTACTACCTTAATACAGGGTAGGGACTAAAATCCTAATCTCCTGTGATCTGAACTGTCACCAGACTGGTGTACCTACTACCTTAATACAGGTTAGGGACAAAAATCCCACTCTCCTGTTACCATTACAATCACCAGACTGGTGTACTTACTACCTTAATACAGGTTAGGGACAAAAATCCTACTCTCCTGTGACCATTGCAGTCACCAGACTGGTGTACTTACTACCTTAATACAGGTTAGGGACAAAAATCCTAATCTCCTGTGATCTGAACTGTCACCAGACTGGTGAACTTACTACCTTAATACAGGTTAGGGACAAAAATCCTAATCTCCTGTGATCTGAACTGTCGCCAGACTGGTGTACTTACTACCGTAATACAGGTTAGGGACAAAAATCCTAATCTCCTGTGATCTGAACTGTCACCAGACTGGTGTACTTACTACCTTAATACAGGTTAGGGACTAAAATCCTAATCTCCTGTGATCTGAACTGTCACCAGACTGGTGTACTTACTACCTTAATACAGGTTAGGGACAAAAATCCTACTCTCCTGTGACCATTACAGTCACCAGACTGGTGTACTTACTACCTTAATACAGGTTAGGGACTAAAATCCTACTCTTCTGTGACCATTACAGTCACCAGACTGGTGTACTTACTACCTTTATACAGGTTAGGGACAAAAATCCTACTCTCCTGTGACCATTACAGTCACCAGACTGGTGTACTTACTACCTTGATACAAGTTAGGGACTAAAATCCTAATCTCCTGTGACCATTACATTCACCAGACTGGTGTACTTACTACCTTGATACAGGTTAGGGACTAAAATCCTAATAATCTGTGACCATTACTGTCACTAGACTGGTGTACTTACTACCTTGATACAGGTTAGGGACTAAAATCCTAATCTCCTGTGACCTCAACAGTCACCAGACAGTTGTCGCTGTATACAGGCAAAATGCGCAAAGGCGTTGGCAAGGAACAAGGAAGTGGACGTGATGGTGGTGCAGGCAGAGGCCGAGGTCGTGTGCAAGCACTAATTTCGCAACAACAAAGGGCACATCTCCTCGCTCGCACGTCCTGTCCCAAATTCTTGGGGCCCGCAGCAGTACACCGCTCTTGAACCAAGACCAGTGTCAACAGGTTGTTACTTGGATAGCGGATAATGCTTCAAGTCAGATGGGCACCTCCACAAACACCCTGTCTTCCACACGGTCAAGTGTCAGTAGCCGTGATACTGTACCGCACATTTCCCAACCTGATACTCCTTCCTACCACCTGGACAAGTACACGTCCACGGACATTACTGATCCCACACTAGGACACTCGGAAGAGCTGTTCATGTATCCATTCGCAGAATCTGGCCTGTCGCCAGCTCCTCTTGAAGTGGGTGATGAGGAGATGGTTGTACAGATGCCCAAATATTTGAGCAGCCACGTTCTCATGAACGTTGGCAACGTGTCTCAACAAGGGGTGGACGATGATGAGACACAATTGCCAGGAAGTCAGGAGGAGGATCAGGGTGCGGAAGAGGAAGACGACGTGGTGGATGATCCAGTAGCTGACCCAACATGGCAAGAGGATATGCAGAGCGAGGCCAGCAGTGCACAGGGGGAGGGAGGCGTAGCATCCCAACAGGCAGTATGAAGCAGGGTCGTATCCGCAGGCAGAAGGCAGCCAACCGTTCTCCGGAACATCAACACGACTCAAGGTGCCTGTGCAAATGTTCGGTCTTCCAGAGTCTGGGAGTTTTTTAAGTTGGCTCCAGAAGACTCTAAAAAGGCCATTTGCAACACCTGCCATGCCAGTATCAGCAGGGGTACGAAAACTAGCAGCCTGACCACCACCAGCATGATCAGGCACATGTCAGCCAAGCACCCGACTTTGTGGGAAGTACAACAGAGTCGAGGAGCGGTGCTTGCTGATATCACTGCTACGTCTTCGCGTGTTGTGCGAGCCAATCCCCTGTCCATGCTGGCCGCGAACAAGCCTCCAGCCCTGCACATGAAGTTGCTTACGCACAAATAACACCAGCATCAAGCACGTCCTTGTCCCAGCGCAGCGTTCAATTATCCATTCAGCAAACATTTGAACACAGGTGCAAATACGCTGCTAACGCCCCACATGCCACAGTCCTAAATTATCACATTTCGCGACTCATAGCGCTAGAAATGTTGCCTTTCCGGCTGGTGGAGATGGAAGCATTCCGCGACCTGATGGGGGCCGCTGTCCCACGTTACTCGGTCCCCAGCCGCCACTATTTCTCCACATGTGCCATCCCCGCATTGCATAACCACGTGTCCAACAGCATCACACGTGCCCTGAACAACGCTGTTTCAGCCAAAGTCCACCTAACCACAGACACGTGGATAAGTGCTTGTGGGCAAGGCCGCTACATCTCCTTGACGGCACACTGGATTAATATTGTGGAGGCTGGGACCCAGTCTGAGCGAGGGACGGAACACGTCCTTCCCACACCAAGGACAGCAGGCCCTACCTCTGTCAGGGTTTCACCGACACTCTACAGCTCCGGAATGTCATGCTCCTCAGCCTCCTCCTCCTGCGCATCCTCATCCACTGTACCCTCGACACCAGTCCCAAGCTGGAAGCACTGCAGCACTGCCTCTGCAAAGTGGCAACAGGCTGTGCTGAAGCTAGTCTGCATAGGTGACAAACCCCACAATGCAGAAGACGTGTGGACAGCTCTGAAACAGCAGGCAGATCACTGGCTCACAGCTCTGAACCTAAAGCCAGCAAAGGTCGTGTGTGACAATGGCCGGAACCTGGTGGCAGCTTTAAAGCGAGGCCAGCTGATGCATGTTCCATGCGTGGCCCATGTGCTCAACCTGGTTTTTCAGAGGTTTGTAAAGTCATACCCAGAGCTGTCTAAACTGCTGGTAAAAGTTCGCCGTCTGTCTGCACATTTTCACAAGTCACCTGCTGCTTCAGCCGTTTGCGTCTTCCGGCCCACAGACTGGTGTGTGATGTCCCCACGCGTTCGCATTCAACTCTGCACATGTTGGTCAGGATATGTGAGCAGAAGAGGGCAGTTGTGGACTACCTGCATCACCTAAGCCGTCGGGAAATGGGTCAAACTCCACACATAACACCTGAGGAGTGGAGATGGATGTCGGACCTATGTACCGTCCTCCAAAACTTTGAGGACTCCACCAAGATGGTGAGCGACGATGACGCCATTAATAGTGTGGCACCCTGGCAACATGTTGGGCACCACAGAAATCCTTAGGGCATGACTGGAGTTAACAGCAAAGCAAAACTCACAAAACACCAAACAACACAACAACACCTTAGAACACCTGGTTTCACCCTGAGCCTCTAGGGGGAGCTCCACTGGTCACTTTGAGGTAGTTCCCCCTATAAATAGAGTCTTGGAGGGAGAAACTTCAGAGTGTGCAGTCACTTTAGAACTGTGAAGAGTGTGTGCAGTCGCTACAAGTGCTGCCAGCCTGTGTGAAACCTCCATCCTTTGAGGGATACACTAGGCCCCACCAGCCAGCTAGCAAGTGAGGAAATCCCTGCAAATTGGGATAAGAGGAAGAAGGAGAACACCTCTCAGGAAAACAGAGTTATTCTGACTCTTTCCTTATTAACCGGTTACTGGAACCGAAGCTGTGAGAGCTACCAGCCATCACAGAGAACCAGCACCATTAACAGGAGGTTTAGCCACCTGTTCCACCTGATGCACCTACCCACGAGAGCCCAGGGAAGAGTACTGATCCTGCTCAGACCCTTTTACAGTGCCCTCAGTGCTGCTAACCAGGTGAAGCAAGTTCCATCGAACACACTGCTCGGTTCGGCTGGATTCCACATCCACCCGACCTTAGAGAGAGAAATAGAGAAAGGAAGCCTACTACAACTGCTTGCTGTGAATCTCCAGGATTGCTAAACTTCACGAACCCGGTCTGGCGTACCTAAAACCACCGGTAAAGGTACTCAAAAGACTCTGGCGTGTCTGTGTCTGACTCCTGGGCCTAACAGCAGCATTACTGCAGCTGCCTCACAACATCTTGCGCAGCTCCCGGCTCCGGGGACTCCCGCTCATCCTGTGGGGAGTGTCCCATCTTGCTGCCTAACATCCCCCGGAGACCTAGCAGCGCTGGTAAAGTTACCAGAACACCTGCAGGTGGCGTCACGAAGACAAATCATCCCTACTGTTCCGCCATTTCCCCTATTGATCTGGACCACCGGGCCTCACAGCCGCAGGCGCGGTTCCGTGACAAGAGAAGCAGACGCCTGCGACGTGAACTACCCGGCTACGGTGAGTCAGAATTTGGCGTCACAAACAGGATTCGAGCAGGCCCATTATCACGGGTATTGTGTGCTATTTATTGACTGTAAATATCGAACTGTAAATTTGAACCGCCATTGCTGCGCGAAAAGGCAGGAAAAAAAGGGGCGTGACTGTGCAAAGGGCGCGAAGATTGGCCCCGCCCCCACGCTCTGACGACTTCCCCTGTACGCAGCAGGAACCGGAAACTCTTGTGGTGCCTCACTCCTCACTGCGAGGCCGACACTTCCGTTTGAAACCGCGGGAAAGGCTACGCTTAACTAAGGGGGAGCGACCATGAGTAACCCGGCTCCCAACAACGCGGTACCCCCGCTAAACCAAGCGGCACCTCAAAACATACCTTTTGATGGACAGCAACAAGCCGGCGGTATGCCACCGCAACCCGCTCCGATTATGCCGATGTCTCTACCCTACGTTCCTAATGCGACCTGGTTACCTAAGTACAGCGGTCTACCCAGTACCTTGGAGAACTTCCAGAGGAAGATATGCCAGACGCTAGACATGTACCCTATGACCGGTAAGCAAAGAGCTTCAGTTATTATGGGACAGTTAACCGGCGCAGCTGAACTGCTGCGCCGCAGCTGGCCTGTAGAAACTCAGGAGTCTGTGGAGCAGATATTCGCTAAATTAACCCGGGTTTTTGAGCGCCATACTGAAGCTGAATTAAGACTGTCATTCTATCGCTGTAACCAAGGGGCACAAGAAAGTGTCCTAGATTATTCACTGCGCTTGCAAGAAGCATTCAGACTGTTAAAACAAGTTGATCCTGATGGTGTCAGAGATGAAAACAAAGCGTTAATTGGACAATTTATTGTGGGCCTTAGACTATCTGAGGATAGAAAGCAAGCAAGCTGGTGGTCCATACAAAATCCTGGCGCAGAGTTTGATACCTTGAGAGACTTAACAGTTTGGGGACAACGGCTCGATGAAGTACCTGATCCCGCTTCACAGCAGCAGCAGTATGCTGACACCCCTTCCGTGCCGGCAGCAGCATCTCCAATCCCTGCGATTCAGTCCAGTGCACAGACTGTAACACCTGACCGGTTTGAACAACTGTGTGCTAATGTTGAACAGCTGATGAAGGACGTGGCCAAGCTACAAGCTGGGAGAAGACCCAAGACAGATGCAAGGTCATCGGACAAGATTCAACTCGCCGACAGCCCTGATGACGTCCCGTGGATGAGGAGAAAGACACAGCCGTCGCGAGGAAAACCTGCAGACCGCCGCAGTCCTGACAGACACCGCAACAGTCAGCAGAACGACTTATGAGGACGTATTCAACAGTCACGTCCTTTAAACGGGCAACCCCTGGGCGAGAAGGGCCAACCCCAGGAGTAGACTGTCCAGGCACAACGTCCAGCTGGGAATACAAGTATGTAGGAGACTGCCCATACTTACCAATCGTTATCGATGGCATCGCTATATCCACCTTGATAGACACTGGATCCCAGGTGACATCCATCCCGAGTACCCTTTACAAACAGTTCTGGCCTGATGTTAAGCTAGAACCTCCAAATCCCGATATGAACCTTCAGGCAACTAATGGTTTGCTAGTTACAATAGAGGGACAATGGGAAGCTACAGTAAAGGTGGGAAGGGTCCAGCTGAAGAACCAGGGTATCTTAGTAGTACAGGATAAACCTAACAACAAAGATCCGTATGTAATACTGGGTACTAATGTTATGGTTAAATGCATCGATGAAGTGTTGTTTTTACTCCACCAGAGTGTTGAAGTTGGTAGACCCAGAGAAAGGAGAGCCATCCAAAAGCAGATCCGAGCTCTGGTTTATCAACAACAGGTAACATTGTCTAATGGTGAAATTGGCAGAGTGCGGGTTTCAGATCCCATTCCAATTGTGGTACCACCCAGAAGTGAAATGATGATCTGGTGTCGAGCAGCCATAGGCCTCAGAGGGCAGGACTACCAAGCTGTAGTAGAACCTGTAATGTCCGATAGTAGTCCTACGCTCTTGACAGCCAGAGGGTTGGTCGATGTGAGAAAAGGGAGAGTCCCGGTACGCATATTGAATTATGGTGATGACGAAGTCAGACTGCCAAGATATGCAACTGTCGCAAAATTGTACCAGGTAAAAGATGATGCTGTAATTGATGTAAAATCCTCAAACCAAACAGTCACTGATGAACCCCCTCACTCCAAAGATCAGTTAGAGAAATGGTGTCAGGAGCTCAGTGTAGGAACTGACAATACACCCTCTCACCAGAAAAATGGAGTATACCGGGTAGTTCGGGTGTATGAGCAAGTGTTCAGCAAACACCCACTTGACTTTGGGAGGATTAAAGGGGTACAACACCATATCCCCACAGACAACCATGCACCTATCAAAGAAAGGTACAGGCCTATACCACCCACTCACTACCAAAAAGCAAAAGAGATGCTTCAGGACATGAAGAATGCAGGAGTCATTAGGGATAGCTGTAGTCCCTAGGCCGCACCACTAGTCCTGGTTAAAAAGAAAGATGGTAGTATGAGGATGTGCGATGTAGCTGCACTCAAATCTGCCAACTACTTCTCCACATTAGATCTTACTAGTGGGTACTGGCAGGTTGTCGTTGCAGAGGAGGATCGTGAGAAGACAGCCTTCACGACACCTATGGGCTTATGCGAGTTCAACAGTATGCCATTCGGTTTGTGCAATGCCCCAGGAACATTTCAGAGACTTATGGAGTGTTGTTTGGGCCACAAAAACTTTGAGACTGTCTTGTTATACCTTGATGATGTCATTGTATACTCTCAGACCTATGAAGATCACCTCCAGCACCTGAGTGAAGTGTTCGAGTCACTGTCCAAGTACGGGATGAAACTAAAACCGTCCAAGTGCCACCTGCTGAAACCCAAGGTCCAATACCTAGGACATGTGGTAAGCGCTGAATGTGTCGCACCGGATCCGGATAAAGTAACCGTCATCAAGGACTGGCCAGCACCAACCAACAACAAAGAGGTACGTCAATTTCTAGGACTGGTCGGGTACTACCGACGATTCATCAAAGGATATACGAAGATAGCAGCACCCATGCAAGATCTCTTAGTAGGTCAATCCAAAAACGGCAAAATCAGGGGACCCCCGTTCCACTGGGGCCCAGAACAGGAACAATCCTTCCAGAAGCTGAAAGACGCTCTCACTGGAGAAGAAATCTTGACCTATCCTGATTATAATCTCCCATTTTTATTGTACACAATGAAGGCCTAGGAGCCGTCCTAGCTCAACGCCAGCAGGGCAAGGAGAAGGTGATAGCCTATGCCAGCAGAAAGCTCCGTCCCACGGAAAGGAACCCGGAGAACTACAGCTCCTTCAAGCTAGAGTTCCTGGCCCTGGTCTGGGCAATCACAGAGCGTTTCAAGCATTACCTGGCCTCCGCCCCATTCACAGCTTTCACAGACAACAATCCTCTAACACACTTAGAGACTGCAAAGCTGGGAGCCCTAGAACAGCGTTGGGTAGCAAGACTCTCTAACTATGACTTCACTGTAAAATACCGGGCAGGTCACAAGAACGGCAATGCTGATGCCCTGTCCAGAATGCCTAACCTTCTTGAAGAGGGAGAAGACATAGATGACCTGGAAGAGATTGAATTACCTGCTTTCCACCGTTCCGGTACAGCATCATGTCATCAGAGAAACCAGACACGTGTAGAGAGGACCGTGAACCCTTTACCTCACCATGACTGGAAGGAGGCTCAAACTAACGACCCAGATGTCAGCCTGGTAAGGGATCTGATCACTCAGGAACACGCCAACATGGACTCTGATGCCTCACCAAATGCTAAACGCCTATGGAAAGAGAAAGGAAGGTTGTTTGTCTACCAAGGTAAACTATGCAGAAGATACCTCAATCCAAGAACCCATGAACTAATCTGGCAGATTGTAGTTCCCAAGACTGAAGTACAAATGATCCTTGAAGCATACCATGATGATGCCGGACACTTTGGATGGAAGAAGCTGGAGAGACTCCTAAAGGATCGGTTCTACTGGGTCGGTATGCGAGGCTCAATTGACAAATGGTGTAAAAACTGTGGACCATGCCACCTTCGAAGGAAAGACCACCTAACTCAGAAAGCTCCGTTGCAGCCAATTGTTACCACCAAACCTCTTGAAATAGTTGCTCTCGACCACGTGAAGCTTACCCCAAGTCGAACCGGGTACACTTATGCTGTCACCATTGTTGACCACTATTCAAGGTTCCTGGTAGTCGTTCCAGTTAAAGATTTAACTGCTGAGGTAGCAGCCAAAGCATTCCAGAGTTACTTCTGTCGCCCCCATGGGTATCCAGACCAAGTCTTAACTGACCAAGGGCCAGCCTTCGAATCAGCTCTGTTCCAAGAATTCTTACGGCTATATGGGTGTAAGAAGATCCGCACAACACCTTATCATCCTCAGACGAACGGTTTATGTGAGAAGATGAACCACATAGTCATTGACATGCTCAAGACCTTACCAGTTGAAGAAAGAAATCAATGGCCAGAGAAACTTCCAGATCTCGTGGACATCTACAACCACATACCTGTCAGTTCGACAAATTACACACCTGCTTACTTGATGCGAGCAAGACCAGGTAAATTGCCTATTGATTTGCAGATGGGAACCATCGAACCCACAGAAGACTCTTCTGATGAAGACTGGGTCAGCCAACACCAAGAACAGTACAGGAAAGTACAAGAGAGTGTTGAAAGAAACCTAGAAATCAGCAGAACCAAGCAAGAAAAAGACTTTCACAAGCACGCCTCAGCTGAACCTTTAGCTACAGGATACTTAGTGCTAAAGAGAAAGCGAAAAAACAACAAATTGGATAACAGTTGGGAATCTATACCCTACACCGTTATGCCGTCACACTATGACAACTCAAAAACTTGTGTTATCAGTAAAGACAATGGGAATACTATTGCAACTGTTTCAAGGGACCATTTAAAGAAATGTCCAGCACAGTTAATCCCACAAGCAACCAGTTACCCTGCTGTAACTACAGATGAAGAAACAAAAGAAAACCTAGTCCTTACAGACATTGGATATCTACCAGCTGACTGGCCACAATGCGGTGATGCATTCCTAATACCAGTTATGCATTTCTACCAGCCTGTAGAAAATCAGCAACCAAATCCAATTCAACAAGTCCAACCACAAGTTCAAGTGCAAGAATTGCAGCCTGTTATTATGGAACCTGAGATTCCTGTAATCGGTCAACCTGCTAGTCCCACAGTAAGAGAAGCCATTCCTACTCAACTATCTACAGAGGATAGTCCAGTTGATAGACTCCGCACTTACTATGGTCTTACACGCAGCAGAAGTAGACAACCACCAACCACTTCGTACACTACACCAACAGCTTTGGAAACACCCACACTACGCAGATCCACACGTAGTACATTAGGACAAGCCCCAAACAACTTGGAGAATGGGTTTAGAATGTAGTGGAATCATAGTACCTGAAAGTGTTTGTAAATAGTAACCAGTTTTCAAAACCTGTAAAAAGTAGTGTACAGAAGGGTGGAGGAACTGGGCTCTGTCCCAAGTATATCAAGTTGGGGACAGAAAGCGCCTGGTATGGTATAGAAGGTATACAAATGCCAAGCAGAGACACCCGTAGGGAATGTATAAAGTTTACCCTATATACCCGTGTATGTGTGGACTTTACCTTTTCCCTTTTCACAAACTTTGGACAATTGTCACAGGACTTGTGTGACCAGAACTTACCTTTTCCAGCCTGCGGCAGATGGACTAGTGCCGTATGGACTGCTTTTCACATTTTTCATATTTTTCCCTTTTTGCTCAGCCGGGAGAACTGAGTTTAACTAAAGGGGAATGTGGCACCCTGGCAACCTGTTGGGCACCACAGAAATCCTTAGGGCATGACTGGAGTTAACAGCAAAGCAAAACTCACAAAACACCAAACAACACAACAACACCTTAGAACACCTGGTTTCACCCCGAGCCTCTAGGGGTAGCTCCACTGTTCACTTTGAGCCAGTTCCCCCTATAAATAGAGTCTTGGAGGGAGAAACTTCAGAGTGTGTGCAGTCACTACAAGAGCTGCCAGCCTGTGTGAAACCTCCATCCTATGAGGGACACACTAGGCCCCACCAGCCAGCTAGCAAGTGAGGAAATCCCTGCAAATTGGGATAAGAGGAAGAAGGAGAACACCTCTCAGGAAAACAGAGTTATTCTGACTCTTTCCTTATTAACCGGTTACTGGAACCGAAGCTGTGAGAGCTACCCAGCCATCACAGAGAACCAGCACCATTAACAGGAGGTTTAGCCACCTGTTCCACCTGATGCACCTACCCACGAGAGCCCAGGGAAGAGTACTGATCCTGCTCAGACCCTTTTACAGTGCCCTCAGTGATGCTAACCAGGTGAAGCAAGTTCCATCGAACACACTGCCCGGTCCGGCTGGATTCCACATCCACCCGACCTTAGAGAGAGAAATAGAGAAAGGAAGCCTACTACAACTGCTTGCTGTGAATCTCCAGGATTGCTAAACTTCACGAACCCGGTCTGGCGTACCTAAAACCACCAGTAAAGGTACTCAAAAGACTCTGGCGTGTCTGTGTCTGACCCCTGGGCCTAACAGCAGCATTACCGCAGCTGCCTCACAACATCTTGCGCAGCTCCCGGCTCCGGGGACTCCCGCTCATCCTGTGGGGAGCGTCCCATCTTGCTGCCTAACATCCCCCGGAGACCTAGCAGCGCTGGTAAAGTTACCAGAACACCCGCAGGTGGCGTCACGAAGACAAATCATCCCTACTGTTCCGCCATTCCCCCTATTGATCTGGACCACCGGGCCTCACAGCCGCAGGCGCGGTTCCGTGACAAGAGAAGCAGACGCCTGGTACGTGAACTACCCGGCTACGGTGAGTCATTAGCGTCACCATACCACTACTCTGCCTTCTAAAACGATCTCTGCTGAAAAACAAAGAGGATGCATTGCAGGCCGAGCGCGATGACTCGGAGCAAAAAACAGTAGTGGGTGTGGGTGAAAACACACAGCCCAGCCTTATCTCATCACAACGTGCAGTGGAGGACTATGACGAGGAGGGGGAGGAGAATGAAGACATGGAGCAACTCTCTGGCCAAATTGAGGATATGACATGCACACCATTCATACCCTCAATTCAGCGTGGCTGGCCAGAGGACAGGGGAGATGAGGAGGAGGAGGAGGAGGACAGCATGTTCAGTCATCGTGTTGGTCTGGATACTGAAGTGATGGCTGTTAAGAGTCTGGCGCACATGGCTGACTTTATGGTAAGCTGCCTGGCTCGTGACCCTCGCGTTCAGAACATCTTGGCCGACAATCAGTACTGGTTGGCAACACTGTTAGACCCACACTACAAGGAGAACTTTATGTCTCTCATTCCTGAGGCGGAGAGGTCAGCCAAAATGCAGCAGTTCCAGAAGGCCATAGTCACGGAAGTAGGCAAATCATTCCCCTCACAAAACGCTAGCGGCATAGGTCAGGAATCGGTGGACAACCAAGGCGTACGGCTGAGAGGGGCACAAGTCCAATCCGCCAGAGTTAGGGGAACAGTCTTTACGATGTGGGACAGTTTTCTCAGCCCCTCACGTACCACAGCCCCTGAGGTGCGGGGTAGTGCCACAAGAAATGCTAAGTTTGGCCAGATGCTGAAGGAGTACCTTGCAGATGAAACAACTGTACTGCTAGATTCCTCTGTGCCTTACAATTATTGAGTCTCCAAGCTGGACACGTGGCATGAATTGGCTCTGTACGCCTTGGAAGTCCTGGCCTGCCCTGCCGCTAGCGTTTTGTCAGAGCGTGTTTTCAGTGCTGCAGGTGGAATCATTACTGATAAACACACCCGCCTGTCAACTGAAAATGCTGACAGGCTGACTCAGATCAAGATGAACAAGGGTTGGATTGGGCCAGACTTCACCACACCACCAACAAATGACAACTGAATTTAAATTTTGTTACGGGAATTTGCCATGTACCTCCACTCACCCATGGGTATACATTTCTGGACTTTGGCTAATCGCTGGACAGCTCCTCCTTCTCCTCATGAGCCATCATGATGACCGTTACAATAGTTAGGCTGTTGTTTGAGGTATACCCGCAGTGGTAAATTTTTTCGCCCATTCTTTTACAATGGGCATTACAACGACAGGAGAGCCACTCCTTTTCAATGGGAAAAATGTTTTGAGGCCCTCATGCACGTCTCTATCCAGGGACAATGTGGAGCCTCCCAATTTTTGGCTGCCTTGCCAAAGGGCTATACTACAATACACCCACTTGAGGTTTACAGGCCCTACTGCATGTCTGTATGCATGGGTCATTGTTGAACCTCCCAATTTTTGGCTGCCCTGCCAAAGGGCTATACTACAATACACCCACTTGAGGTTTACAGGCCCTACTGCATGTCTGTATGCATGGGTCATTGTTGAACCTCCCAATTTTTGGCTGCCCTGGCCAAAGGCCTATACTACAACACAACCACTTGAGGTTTACAGGCCCTACTACATGTCTGTAAGCATGGGTCATTGTTGAACCTCCCAATTTTTGGCTGCCCTGACAAAAGGCCTATACTACAATACACCCACTTGAGGTTTACAGGCCCTCCTGCACATCTCTATCCTGGGACAATGTGGAGCCTCCCAATTTTTGGCTGCCCTGGCCAAAGGGCTATACTACAATACACCCACTTCAGGTTTACAGGCCCTCATGCACGTCTCTATCCAGGGGCATTGGTGAACCTCCAAATTTTGGACTGCCCTGGCAAAGGAAAATACTACAATAGACCCAGTTCCTCAAAATGGGCACATTATGTCAAGAGGCCTTCATGTACGTCTCTTCTCAGGGATATTGGAGTGCCGCACAATGTTTTCACGTAAAATCTTTCATGTAATCACAAAAAGTGACATACACCAGCTTTATCTCACTATTGGGTATGTGCCTTTAACATTTCCACCCTAAATTTTCATTTTGGTGTCATTTTGGAAGGTTTTCTGGAGACTCCGTAAAATTGGCGTGAAACTCGAACAACATTGTTCAGAGCTGTGACTTTTGAGTGAGAAATGCTTCCAGGGGTCTTCCCCATGGTGTTGCCATGTCATTTCAGCACTCTTCTGAGACTTTTGTGACATTTTTAGGGTTTTTCCATGCTGCCGGCAGTCATTTCATAAAAATACTCAGGTCTCCCATAGGACAACATTGGGCTCGGTACTCGGGCCGAGCACACGAGTATCTCGGGATGCTCGGCCCGAGCTTCGAGCACCCGAGCATTTTAGTACTCGCTCATCACTAATCTTTAATCATGGAGTTTCTAATCATTTCACCAGGGTTCACAATAAGGATTATAATGGCTTAAAAATTATACCCATAGATCATATCCCGTTAAGTCAGGGGTCTCAAACTCCAGGCCTCGAGGGTCGCACACAGTCCAGGTTTTCAAGATTTCCTTAGAATTTGACAGTTGGTCATTTGATTACCAACTGTCAAATACTATGGAAATCCTGAAAACATGCACCGTGTGTGGCCCTCGAGGCCTGGAGTTTGAGACCCCTGCGTTAGGTCAATACAATAGAATAGAAAACCTGAACAAAAAAGAATAGTATTGGATCTATAGACTCAATACCCTGAAACCGAAGGGGTTAAATCTGGTGATGGAAATTGTTTAATCCATCTATTCTGTATGTCACAAAATATTCTTATCTATAAAGTCACACTGGACAAGTGAGATGTTAACATCTGGAAGTTTTATGGCTTGAACTAAACTATGGCTACCTTCACATCTGCGTTCCCCTCTGCAGCGTTCTGCGGAGGAGATCCACAATGTGAGCGCAGCACCGCAAGCCCCTGTCTTTATAATGGGAGCACAAGGTGCTGCGCATGACCGTGCGCACCCTATCACTGCCATGTGTGATCTGTGCGCAAAATTCACTGCAAAGGTATTCTCTGTGCTTGCAATGTTCCCTAATAATGTCATATATTGACTGCTGTGCAGTCCATGGGCGTACCCAGCGTGGGGCAGGGGGGGGCAGCTGCCCCCCCCAAGAGGCTGCCCCCCCTCATGAGGAAGGGGTGAGCGCAGCACTGTGTGCGCGCTGCGCGCACCTAGTGTGCTAGGATGGATGGTTTCGCCGCTGGCATTGCCCACATGTACTGTGACACTGCCTCTCCCCCGGTCCCCGGCGCTGAGAGCGATCACGCTGCAGGAAGCCGCTGGGAGCTCTGCTGCTTCCTGTTGCGTGATAGCTCTGAGTCCAAGACAAGTCCTGCTACAGTGGAGGCGGCTGCGGTGCTGGCGGCTCCTCCACCCTGCCGGCCCCGGGGCCCCCCATGGACCCGGAGAATGGAGGATCAGCCGGCCCTGAAGGATGGACCTGATGCGGCTGGTGGTGGAGCTCACTGCTCTGAGGGAACCTGGCCTGAGCCAGCGCCAGGTGAGGGAAACTGTGCAGCACAGTGCAGGGGATAGGGGACAGAGGAGCAGGGTCCCGAAGAGAAGAGGCCAGGGGGGCAGAAGGACTGGAACAGCAGGACAGAGGAAAAGAGGCCAGGGGGGCAGAGGAGAAGAGGCCAGAGGGGAAGAAGGATGGGAACAGGGGGGCAGAGGAGAAGAGGCCAGGGGGGCACAGAAGAAGAGGCCAGGGGGGCAGAAGGACTGGAACAGCAGGACAGAGGAAAAGAGGCCAGGGGGGCAGAGGAGAAGAGGCCAGAGGGGAAGAAGGATGGGAACAGGGGGGCAGAGGAGAAGAGGCCAGGGGGGCACAGAAGAAGAGGCCAGGGGGGCAGAAGGACTGGAACAGCAGGACAGAGGAAAAGAGGCCAGGGGGGCAGAGGAGAAGAGGCCAGAGGGGAAGAAGGATGGGAACAGGGGGGCAGAGGAGAAGAGGCCAGGGGGGCACAGAAGAAGAGGCCAGGGGGGCAGAAGGACTGGAACAGCAGGACAGAGGAAAAGAGGCCAGGGGGGCACAGAAGAAGAGGCCAGGGGGGCAGAAGGATGGGAACAGGGGGGCAGAGGAGAAGAGGCCAGGGGGGCACAGAAGAAGAGGCCAGGGGGGCAGAAGGATGGGAACAGGGGGGCAGAGGAGAAGAGGCCAGGGGGGCACAGAAGAAGAGGCCAGGGGGGCAGAAGGATGGGAACAGGGGGGCACAGGAGAAGAGGCCAGGGGGGCAGAAGGATGGGAACAGGGGGGCAGAGGAGAAGAGGCCAGGGGGCACAGAAGAAGAGGCCAGGGGGGCAGAAGGATGGGAACAGGGGGGCACAGGAGAAGAGGCCAGGGGGGCACAGAAGAAGAGGCCAGGGGGGCAGAAGGATGGGAACAGGGGGGCACAGGAGAAGAGGCCAAGGGGGCAGAGGAGAAGAGGCCAGGGGGGCAGAAGGACAGGAACAGCAGGACAGAGGAGAAGAGGCCAGGGGGGCAGAGGAGAAGAGGCCAGGGGGGCAGAAGGACAGGAACAGCTGGACAGAGGAGAAGAGGCCAGGGGGGCAGGCAGAGGAGAAGAGGCCAGGGGGGCAGAAGGACAGGAACAGCAGGACAGAGGAGAAGAGGCCAGGGGGGCAGAGGAGAAGAGGCCAGGGGGGCAGAAGGACAGGAACAGCTGGACAGAGGAGAAGAGGCCAGGGGGGCAGGCAGAGGAGAAGAGGCCAGGGGGGCAGAAGGACAGGAACAGGAGGACAGAGGAGAAGAGGCCAGGGGGGCAGAAGGACAAGAACAGCAGGACAGAGGAGAAGAGGCCAGGGGGGCAGAGGAGAAGAGGCCAGGAGGGCAGAGGAGAAGAGGCCAGGGGGGCAGAAGGACAGGAACAGGAGGGCAGAGGAGAAAAGGCCAGGGGTGCAGAGGAGAAGAGGCCAGGGGTGCAGAGGAGAAGAGGCCAGGGGGGCAGAGGAGAAGAGGTCAGGGGGGCAGAAGGACAGGAACAGGGGGACAGAGGAGAAGACAAGTTGTAGTTCTCCTGGGCGGGCTCAATGTTCTCCCGCCGCTTGTCTGTGGTTAGTGTGCCTCATCTGGGACATCCTCAGCTCTGTGCTGTGCACAGACAATGTACCACCATGTCCCCAGCTCCGTCCTGTGCACAGTGTACCACCATGTCCCCAGCTCCGTGCTGTGCACAGTGTACCACCATGTCCCCAGCTCCGTGCTGTGCACAGTGTACCACCATGTCCCCAGCTCCGTGCTGTGCACAGACAGTGTACCACCATGTCCCCAGCTCAGTGCTGTGCACCGTGTACCACCATGTCCCCAGCTCCGTGCTGTGCACCGTGTACCACCATGTCCCCAGCTCCGTGCTGTGCACCGTGTACCACCATGTCCCCAGCTCCGTGCTGTGCACCGTGTACCACCATGTCCCCAGCTCCCTGCTGTGCACCATGTACCACCATGTCCCCAGCTCTGTGATGTGCACAGTGTACCAGCATGTGAATCATATACTGTCGCAGCATGTTGCAACTTTTTTCTCATCCTGAATCTGGATGAGAAAAAAGCGTCCGAAAACTCGCCAATCAGCTATTAGGGTACCTTTGCACACGGCTACATTTGTAGCTTGTCACCAGGTAACTTACTGGTTGCAGTGAAATCATGGATACATGGTTCTATCTTGTTGCTGTGTACAAATGGAATCATGTATCCATGATTTCACTGCAACCAGTAAGTTACCTGGTGACAAGCTACAAATGTAGCCGTGTGTAAAGGTACCCTCAGAGATTGATTGCAATGCGAGAAAATCACGTGTTGCACTCATCAGAGTTTCACGCCAGTGTGTCCGTACCCTAATACTGACATCCATATAGAAATCCTACTGGTATGGGGAGGATTTATGGCTGTTAGTACTCCATACTTCTTGTTATTAACCAGTTAATGCTCTCTTGTCCACCACACTGCAGTGTCAAAAGAGGACGACAGCGAGGCAGACAGCAACATGGCATCAGAGAGCCCCTGACCTCGATATAGAAGATCCTCAGATCCCGGTATTGTGACATAATATTAAGAATAAAGTTTTTTGCATTTATATTACACTATGAGCCCCCCATAGGGGTCCCATCTCATATACAGCCCCCATAGGGCTCCCCAGTGGCATAACGAGTCTGATGGGCCCCGGTGTCCAATTTTACAACCTCAACGACCATGGCTTGCCCCCCCTAGTTTTGATCCTGGGTACACCCATGGTGCAGTCCATGTAAAATGCTCTGCTACAGTTTAAATGGCCGTAAATTTCCTTTGGCACATTTAGGGTTAATGTCCGTGTCTGCTGTAGATTTTGCTGCAGGTGAGCTTTTGCTTTGCATGTCAGATGACGTAGTTTCCCACTCACCTGGTCTTTAAGTACGGTAGTTCTTTTTCCTACCAGCATGTGTTGCTGATAGAGTTTAGTCTCTGCTCTTACCATGTGCTGTGAGGACATAGTGCTGTTCTACTGAAGCTTTCCTGAAGCAAACCACATTGTTAGAATCGTCTGCTGGGAGTTGTGATTCCTCTAGCTGGGTGGACGTGAGGGGGTGTATGCTTATGACTAGATAGGAGCAGGGTAAGGTTGGAGCCCCAGACTTCTCCACCTTTAGGTGGTAACTCTGGGATCTGGGTCAGCTAGGGAACACAAAGTCAAAAGGGTCAGACTAGCTTCCCTGATTAACTCAGCCCATCTCTGCCTTCCTGCTACTGCTCCACTTGTGCGCTGTGGCACCCCGTTATATTATCAGTGACCAGCCATTTTTTAGGAAGTTCATATTACTTCAGCACAAACTTTTGCACAATTGATGCAGGAATTGTCTGAGAATTCTGATTTGTGTAATAAGGTGGTGCAGCAGTTACAGCAAGTCATTGGCTAGCTGGCCACGGCTCACACCCTGGCTATACCAGAACCCAGATATCACTTCCTAATAGATTTTCAGGAGTGAGAGATACATTTACTGTGTTAAGAGAGGCCTATAAGCTGTATTTAAGGCTCCACCCTCATTGTTCTGGGAGTGAGGTACAGCATGTGAATATTATACCCTCACTTCTCAAGAGTGATCCCCACACATGGGCTTTCTCTCTCCACAAACTCTCCATCTTTATGGACAAGCTATTTGCTGTCTTGGCCCAGGTGTTTGGTGAACCAGATAGAATGACACTTGCTGAACCTAATTGCCATAAACTCAAGCAGGGGATGAAGTATTGCTTGGAGTCTCAGAGATGGGCAACTGACACCCAGTGGAAAGACCCTGACCTCATGAGTCAGTTCTGCTTGGGTCTGTCAGCTAGACTACAGGACACTGGTTCAACATGCTGCTCCTGAGTCATTGGAGGTTGCTATGTCTCTAGCCATCAAGGTTGCCATATGTCTGAAAGAGACCAAGACCAAGCTTGTCCCCTATGGCCATCCCTCTTGACTAGGTTCCACGTGTTGGACTTGATGAACTGATGCAGCTGGTGGAGTAGTCGCTTGTGTTAAACTTCCTGTGGTTCATCAGGTTGGGGGAGTATGCTTCTATTGTGGTCAAACTGATCATTTTATTATGTTTTGTCCACTTTACTTTAAAATCCTTACTCCGTCTCAGATGTCGTGTACCTCACATCGTTTGGAAGGAGATGACCGGAGGGTTCATATTTCCTTCCTTGCAAAGTCTCTGTTTTCACTGTCTGCCAAGGTGGTGGTTGATGGTAAAACTGAGACTGTGCCTATGCTAGTTGATAGCAAAGCAGGAAGCAATCTTATGGATTTGCGCTTTGTTTAGACTCACGGCCTCGCTTGTAGCACATTAGCGACACCCATATCTATCTTTGCCATTGACTCACCTTCTCACAGCCAGAAGGTTCTTTCCCAAGTTGTGCATAATGTGAACTCATGCATAGGGTCTCTTCACCTGGAGTCCCTATCCTGTCACATCTTGGAGAATCTACCAACAGTTGTGGCCAAAAGTATTGACACCCCTGCAATTCTGTCAGATAATACTCAGTTTCTTCCTGAAAATGATTGCAATCACAAATTCTTTGGTATTGTTATCTTCATTTAATTTGTCTTCAATGAAAAAACACAAAAAGAATTGTCCTAAAGCCAAATTGGATATGATTCCACACCAAACATAAAAAAGGGGGTGGACGAAAGTATTGGCACTGTTAGAAAAATCATGTGATGCTTCTCTAATTTGAGTAATTAACAGCACCTGTAACTTACCTGTGGCACCTAACAGGTGTTGGCAATAACTAAATCACACCTGCAGCCAGTTGACATGGATTAAAGTTGACTCAACCTCTGTCCTGTGTCCTTGTGTGTACCACATTGAGCATGGAGAAAAGAAAGAAGACCAAAGAACTGCCTGAGGACTTGAGAAACCAAATTGTGAGGAAGCATGAGCAATCTCAAGGCTACAAGCAGGGGCGTAACTACAACAGGTGCAGGGGTTGCGATCGCACCCGGGCCCTGCAGCCTAGGGGGCCCCAAAAGTCCCTTTGGCCCATAGAAAAAGACTAATACTATTAAAGATTTGCAATGATTGGGGGCCCGTTGGAGCTTTCGCATCGGGGCCCCAGGGCCTGAAGTTACGCCACTGGTACAAGTCCATCTCCAAAGACCTGAATGTTCCTATGTCTACCATGCGCAGTGTCATCAAGAAGTTTAAAGCCCATGGCACTGTGGCTAACCTCCCTAGATGTGGACAGAAAAGAAAAATTGATGAGAGATTTCAACGCAAGATTGTGCGGATGGTGGATAAAGAACCTCGACTAACATCCAAACAAGTTCAAGCTGCCCTGCAATCCGAGGGTACAACAGTGTCAACCCGTACTATCTGTCGGCGTCTGAATGAAAAGGGACTGAATGGTTGGAGACTCAGGAAGACCCCACTTCTTACCCCGAGACATAAAAAAGCCAGGCTGGAGTTTGCCAAAACTTACCAGAGAAAATATAAGAAAATCCATCACTTAACAGTGATTGTCTGCACCCATAGTTACCATGGGGAAACAAAGCATCCTCATATATATCATTGATTCACCAGGAAAAAGAGGATTTAATTGCATATATTTTTTATTTATTCATGAGATGGACTTACAACAGGATAAACACATACAGGACACAAAACATTGCACAGCCCCGGACTCTCACATAATCATTTAGGTCATATACTTTATAGCCAGCACATAGTTTATTGCACAACCCGAAGTCTCAGCAGTAAAACCACCTATCACAACAAGTGACAGCCCAAATCAAGGGTATATACAAGTGTATAGTGGTTCAGAGGACCAGGAAAAAGTGCAAAGTAAAAGTGCAGATGCATTCGTTACCTGCCTAGAGAGGAGACCGGGACCGCTGTGGGATGGGGTCCCGGTCTCCTCTCTAGGCAGGTAACGAATGCATCTGCACTTTTACTTTGCACTTTTTCCTGGTCCTCTGAACCACTATACACTTGTATATACCCTTGATTTGGGCTGTCACTTGTTGTGATAGGTGGTTTTACTGCTGAGACTTCGGGTTGTGCAATAAACTATGTGCTGGCTATAAAGTATATGACCTAAATGATTATGTGAGAGTCCGGGGCTGTGCAATGTTTTGTGTCCTGTATGTGTTTATCCTGTTGTAAGTCCATCTCATGAATAAATAAAAAATATATGCAATTAAATCCTCTTTTTCCTGGTGAATCAACTTACCAGAGAAAGCCTAAAACGTTTTGGAAGAATGTTCTCTGGTCAGATGAGACAAAAGTAGAGCTTTATGGGCAAAGGCATGAACATAGAGTTTACAGGAGAAAAAAGAGACATTCAAAGAAAAGAACACGGTCCCTACAGTCAAACATGGCGGAGGTTCCCTGATGTCTTGGGGTTGCTTTGCTGCCTCTGGCACTTGACTGCTTGACCGTGTGCATGGCTTTATGAAGTCTGAAGACTACCAACAAATTTTGCAGCACAATGTAGGGCCCAGGGTGAGAAAGCTGGGTCTCCCTCAGAGGTCATGGGTCTTCCAGCAGGACAATGACCCAAAACACACTTCAAAAAGCACTAGAAAATGGTTTGAGAGAAAGCACTGGAGACTTCTAAGGTGTCCAGCAATGAGTCCAGACCTGAATCCCATAGAACACCTGTGGAGAGATCTAACAATGGCAGTTTGGAGAAGGCACCCTTCAAATATCAGGGACCTGGAGCAGTTTGCCAAAAAATAATGGTCTAAAATTCCAGCAGAGCATTGTAAGAAACTCATTGATGATTACCGGAAGCGGTTGATCACAGTTATTTTGGCTAAAGGTTGTGCAACCAAGTATTAGGCTGAGGGTGCCAATACTTTTGTCTGGCCCATTTTTGGAGTTTTGTGTGAAATGATCAATGTTTTGCTTTTTGCTTCATTCTCTTTTGTGTTTTTCATTGAAGACAAATTAAATGAAGATAATAATACCAAAGAATTTGTGATTGCAATCATTTTCAGGAAGAAACTGAGTATTACCTGACAGAATTGCAGGGGTGTCAATACTTTTGGCCGCAACTGTATTCCCGTTGTCTGGAGCCTTCTTTGGCTGAAGAAATATAATGCCGTAATTGATTGGTGGACAAGAGAAGTAGTTAGCTGGGGGAATTTCCGTGAGGGTAATTGTATGTGTACTATCTTTACCGTGTTGGTTACACCTACTCCTGCATCGCCAGTTGAGGTAGTTAAGAGCTTACGCCTCAGACCAATGCTACATCTAGACATCGTCCTAGAAATAGAGTCCGGACTCGAGGAGATGCCTCATTTATTTGTCTTCCTAAGGCTGGGGTCACACATAGAAATCCGTTTTTGGAAGTGATTTCCATGACCAATCCGTTTTTTTTTGGGTGCTTTTTTTGCCTCCTACACCCCTGAACGTTTTTGGACTTAGTCATTTTTTGACCAAAATTCTCAAAAAAACGGATCCGTTTTTCCATAGGGCCCATGTTAAAAAAAAAAAAAAAAAAAAAATTTTTTTTTTTTGAAAAACGGACCCCAAAAACGTTGCTAGCAGCGTTTTTGGCTCAAAAACGGACATAGCAATGTTTTTAAGTGCAGAAAAAAACGAACAGGGTGTTTATTACATCCAATCAGTTTTTCTGTCAGTTTTTGGACTTAGAAAAAAAAATTAACAAAAATGAAGCCAAAAACGGACCAAGGGCTCATGTGTAACCTCAGCCTAAGGCTGTGGTCACACATAGAAATCCGTTTTTGGAAGTGATTTTCATCACCAATCCGTTTTTTTCTGGGTGCTTTTTGAGCCTCCTGCACTCCTGAACGTTTTTGGACTTTTCATTAAAAAAACGCATGCGCGAACGCATGCGCAAACGCAAGTGCGCATATGCCATGCGTTCGCGCATGTGTTTCCCATAGGGCCCCATGTTAAAAAAAACGCATGAAAACGCATGCGTTTTTTAACCGATGCCAAAAACGTTGCTAGCAACGTTTTTGACTCAAAAACGGACAGGGCAATGTTTGGAGCTCCAGAGAAAAACGCACAGGGTGTTTATTACATCCAATCCGTTTTCTGTCAGTTTTTGGACTTAGAAAAAAAAAATGAGAAAACTGAAGCCAAAAACGGACTGAGGGCTTATGTGGAACCCCAGCCTAAGGCAGACTTTCTGACTGTGATTGTATGTATGTCAATAAGCTTTCCGGTCCAGGGTGAATGACTTCATGTGGGTATTACATAATCATGTCATGTGGAGATCTGCTGCTGGGGCATCTAATTCTGGAGTTATTAGTCCATTTAGGGTACCGGCCATTTTCAATCCTATGCTTTTTCAGCTCGAACTGCCCCCAGTGCTTAATATTCATTACACCTCAGGAGATGTGGACCTCTTTCTGGTGTGTCAGGTTTAGGGTCCACAGATACTCCATAATACTGTCACATATAGGTTACTCTGCTGTCCATTTGAAATGCTCTGTTGTGGTTTAAATGGGAGTAAATTTCCTTTGGCACCTTTAGGGTGAATGCTTTATTTCCTGTCCATTGCATTTAGCTGCTTATGGCTCTGCAGGAGAGTTATTGCTATGTGTGTCAGGTGACATGGTTTCCACTCTCCTAGTGTTTTAGTAGTTCTTTTTCCCATCAGCAGGTGTTGCTGATAGTTTAGTCTCTGATGTGACCTTGTGCTGTGAGGGTGTGGTGCTGTGTTACAGAAGCTTTCCTGAAGCAAACTGCTTTGTGAAATTCATCTGTTGGCAGTTGCTGTTCCTTCCCCCTGAGTGGAGGTGAGGGAGTGATAGCCTAGGGCTGGATAGGAGCAGGGCAAGGTTGGCAGCCAAGACATCTCTACCTTTAAAGGTAACTCTGGGATCAGGTTCAGTTATGGAACACAAAGTCAACAGGGTCAGGCAAGCTTTTCTGACTCCCTCAGCTCATGTCTGCCCTCCTGCTACTACTCCGCTCATACAATATTAGCACCCTGGTACCTCTGTAGTTTCTCCAAACATCAGAGCATAATAAGTGTAAGATGAAAACAAAAAAATTTTTAATACTAACTGCCTACCTGCTCCACCACCCCCACCGCCCAATAACAGGCCATCGGTGCCTTTACTTTTTGCCGTAGTTAACTGATGATAATGCCTTATCAATAGAGATGAGCAAATTTATTTAACTGGAATTGAATTCTTTTGAAGGAAAGTCTTGGTACACATATTTCTCTACACATAACAGTATATGAAAAAATATATATTACATATATCTCTATCTGTATATCAGAGAATCCCTTTCCACCCACCACATATGTTGGAGGAGTAGACAAAGGGAAATACAACACATGAGAAACAAAGACAAGGCTATGTCCAGTTTATCCTCTCTGGCCTCAGTGGTAACAGTAAAGGTCAGTGGTTTGGGAAATCAGCCAATAATAGGGGGATGGATCTTAACACATGTCCCCTTTCTGTAGTTATAATACCCAATGTAACACACATTGTACTCTTTCTGCCTTTTTCTCTCTCTTTGGACCAGGAAGAAGCATTAATACACATGGGCTAAGTATACACCCCCCTGTATCTTCACTGTAACTCTTTTCCCCTGATCACTGTAATATCTCTGCATTACCTTATACCGTTCCTTTAACTGAAACTAACACCCTGATACCAAACTCTGTATAGGGACAGTGACAGTGTGATGTGGGTTTCATATTGTGTTTGTATGGGTTTAGTTAATGTGGGTGGGTATAGTGAAAACCTTAGCAAATATTTAATTGAATATCCAAACCATGAATCAGTGAATAAATCAAGTCCCCCCAGAGTGATTGGTCAACAGAAACCCTCAATAAACCATCAAAACACAAATAAATTATATTAATTCCCATCTGGAGGAGATGAGGCCGAGCTCCGGTCTCTATTACACTCCAGTAACGTCACATTATAACCACAGGATTTACATGTCCCCAGTATTTCCATACACAGTCTCTGGGGGTCTCCTGTATCCCCCTGTCACTCTCTATATAGATCTCATTGTACACATTGTCTCATCTTCTAGTTTCTATCTGACAGTCCAGACACATCAGGATGGTTTCTCGCAGTTATCTGCTGGCTGTGATCTTCATCTCTATTCAGGGTGAGAGATTCCGATCCTTCCATGATTGTGTGTAGAGAGATCTATACAGTGGATCCATCATCAGATCAGGATTTCTAGGAAGATCCCGACATTTATCAGTAATGAATCTGTCTCTTCTAATCCTCAGGATCCTGTGGAGAGATTGTGATGACTCAGACTCCGGGTTATATCTCTGTGTCCCCCGGAGATACGGTCACCGTCTCATGTACGGCCAGTACCGGTATAGCAGGATATTTAGCCTGGTACCAACAGAAATCAGGAGAACGACCAAAGCCTCTTATCTATGATGCAACCAACCGATGTCCAGGAGTCCCAGACCGGTTCTCCGGTGTTAGTGAACGATCTCCTTATATTACCGGTAACTACAAACTAATAATCAGAGGAGCGACAGAGGACGATGCAGCAGATTATTACTGTCAGCAGTATAACAGCTCTCCATACACACAGTGATACAGAGTCGTACAAAAACCTCCTTGTTCTTTTACCTTGAATGTTCAATGTTGACAGATGTGAAATTATCAGAGCGATCAGCGTCTATACATAATGTGAACCTCGCTCCTCTGAGAATCTGTGAGAAAACTATAAATAATTCACATCTGCATTGAGGTCTCCAAATGTGAGAAATAAAGTTTTACATTAACAAATAAAAATCATCAAAAAGGAACAAAATCCTGATAAAACTGATGTCTGATAAGGGCTTATTCACATGTTTTGTATTTACCATGGAAAAAATGGAGCATAGTAGAGTAACATCAAAATCACTGAGATTTGTAAATCCTCAGGTACCAGTGAGGTTTCCTTCCTTGAAGATTTCAAGCTGTGTTTTTCCAAAACTAATGAATTTTCCGGCACTTGATCTCCAATCAGATTTATGATAAAAACATTAACATTTTATTGGTTTATCAAGAAATGAAATATGTGTGTAAAAATCAGGACATCCTGGAAATAGTAATACTGTCTCTCGCGTTTTGACCCGGCACGTGTGTCCAGTCCTTATTTATGTCTGTGTGTCCAGTCCTTATTTATGTCTTTAAGGGCCACGTCACACACACAGATATCTGTGCAGAGATTGGTCACAGATCTCTGGTTGCAGTGAAATCATGGACACATTGTTACATTTGTACACAGCCACAAAATGGAGCAATGTGTCCATGATTTCACTGCAACCAGAGATCTGCGACCAATCTCTGCACAGATATCTGTGTGTGTGACGTGGCCCTTAGAGTAGGCAGGTTGCCTGCTTTATATACATGCCGGATACACAGCTTAAATGTTCACATCAACCCAAGTAGAAAAAGAGGAGAGTTTATGTCCCAGACAATGTCAGATGTCAGACAATAATCCATTCTGTAATTTACTGAATAAAACTGGTTTAGTTTATAGGCATATTTAGCATGGCTAATCTATAGTTAATAATACGGCTCATAGAGGATAAAAGGGAGTGAGGAGAAGGGGTCTCTCATACCCCACTGAGGAAGCTAGTTAGCGAAACACGTCTGGGGGCACCCGGACCCTGCGCACCTCCTGTATAAACAATGGGTAAGCTTTATTGACAGGCAAAGGGGACCCCTTATAAACAGGTCCTGGGTAACAGGATATTGAGACTTGGGCTATAAAAAGGGTGCATAAGCCGGTTACCAAAAATCCTGATAGGATTTAACTATAGACTAGCCATACTAAGTGTTCCTATAAACTAAACCAGTCTCTATTGGGATACTCTGGGATCAACTTTGCTTGATAATGTAAAGTTTACTTGCCCACTGCAGTAAATTCACAGGAGTTGTTCTAACTCATATTGGGAAGTGTTTCTTGGTCCTAGTTTGAAATTGTCACTTTATCACTTGTATTGTAAAATCTATCTAAAAATGATGTCTGAGGAATAATGTATGCTTTTTTTGTAAATGCTTATTCTGTATGTTTTTTATATGAAAAAAATCAAAATAGATGGTTGCGCCACACTGCAAGTTTAGAGGTATAAGTTCCCGTTACACTGTACGTTTCACTCACCTAAGTTGGTTGTGCCCTCTGCACAACTAGATTAACCGTAAGTAGGTGAGATTTTATGCAGGATCCCTGTCTTCATCTATTGCCTTTCTCCCCTTTGCATCCAGGTCTGTGCTCCGTCTATCACACGTGCACCGTCCCGTGCAAGTGCAGGGGCCAGGTTTCTGTTCTCTTCAGCAAGGTCCCCCCCCAGAGCTGCTCGCACCACTCTCCCCGAAGGGAGAAAGGAACGTAATGCAATAATAAATGTGGTATATAAATTTGAGCGCTAGGGATAATGAAACAAGCCGAACGCTTTTGTAGACATTACCTATAAGTTTATTGCGATAAACACAGTACAGGTCCTCCTCCCACAACGCGTTTCGACGCTACATGCGTCTTTCTCAAGTAGAAGTTGATCAAAAATTGCGTTTTATTCAGTGAATTATGGTATGGATTATTGTCTGACATTTGACATTGTCTGGGGCATAAACTCAACTCTTTTTCTGCTTGAGTTCATGTG